>CP124714.1:41875000-41927500 GCA_031232105.1 Capsicum rhomboideum
TAAAGATGAGAAAAAAATTGAAATTTGGCCTTGTACATGTGACTAGCCTTTCATAGGAAGTGTTTGGTGGTTTCGTGGAGCATATGTGTAGTACCTCGTACACATTCTAACCTCATTTGGTGACTTAGAGTCATGTTTACTTGATGATTAAGATCACTAAGTGTGTATTTTGTAGTGTTTTGATAAGGTATTGGACGATACGCAAGTGTTGGAAAAATGGCCGAAAAATTCAGCAAAGCATCAAAACTTGCGCCACTACCCTGTTTCAGGGGGTGTGGCGCAAGCCACCTGATTCAGAGGGGTCTCCAAACTTGCGCCACTGCCTTGTTTTGCAGCAGTGGCGCAAGGCACAAACATTTGGCCTTCCCGAGCTCGTTTCGCAACGCAATTCTACGACGCTTCTTGGATGGTTTCTTTTGGTTCTTTGGAGTTATTTGAGCATTGTTAAAGCTTCAAACACTTCAATATACTCCTAAATACTTCTACATGACCAAATCATGAAATGTGAATAGTGATCCCAAAATGTCCAAGGAAGCCAAAGGCGACTAGAATTCCTATTTTTGCGATCGAGGCGACGAATGAGCATCTCGCAAGAGAATAATGTCGTGACATTTTGGAATTATTTAAACATGAGATTGTGGGGGTATTATACATGTAATTAGTTGGGCTAAATTAATTTTGTTCCATTGGGCTCAAATGAGGCCCCAAATATTAGCATGGATACATGGCCCAACAAGAAGGAAATAATCCATTCTTGTTTGACCCAAAGAAGGCACTCAATTATTGACCAAGTGGGGATAAGTATGAGACTTGAGGGCCTATATAAGCATGGAAAAATCAGAATTTTAATCCACAACAACACACATGCTTTTCTTGTATTTTCTAGAAATTTCAAGAGAAAACCCCTTTGGCTTTCAAAACCCTAAGGCACTTCTTGGAGCAAGATCATCATATTCCAAGCTTGGGTAAGTGAATATTATTGTACTTTAACATATTATAAGCATGATAGAATATGTATATCATGTTGGTTATGGTTGGAAATGTTAGACATGGCACTTTGTGCTTTTGTATAAGATTTGTGATCCATGGGATTTGAACTTGAATAAGGACTTGTGCCTTTGATGAAAGATCATGATATGGATAAAATATGAACATCTATGGTGTTATTTTGTTATTAAATTTGTTATTTTTCTATAAGTGCAAATTATGGGATTTTGACCGATTTGTGCTATGAAGTGTATTAAAGTGAATTGATGGATTAATTGTGATGTGGTGTGGATAAGAAAGTGTAAAGGAGAAGTGTTGTGATGAAATGTCTCAATTATCATGTATTGTTCAATGTTGGGAATATTATGGAATTTTTGGAATAATAGTATGACCCATGGTTTTTGTCAAGAGGAAATGGCATGTTGAAAGGCAAACATGTAACTCATTGACATGGTATGCATTTGTAAAGTAATTGGTGGTTAATGTGAATTTCGTTATGCATTTGTGTTGTAGAGTGACACATAAAGAGGGAGCGGGACTATTGTATGCACCCCTAGGATTATATGTTCGTATTGCGAATCCAAGGTATGTAAGGTTCCTCTTTCCGTATTCTTCTACAACATATTGCTCCTATTGACATTGGGCTTGTTTCCAATTTCGGGAGGTTTGAAGTATTTCAATTCAGGGTGACATATATTGTTATTCACATGTGCCTTATTCTTAGACGAATGATGATTCCCTTATCTTTTATTTATTGACTGAAGTTCCAAAGATGTCATAACGTGGTAGATTCTAGGAGAACTATCTCAACGAGAGTAATGAGGTAAAAAGAGCTTGTTTAGTTTGAATAGCATGATTCCAATCATGTCTTGTTCCAAAGTCCTATAGTATGATGATTATCCTGGTGCCTATTATTTATAAGTAATAGTTTATTCATGTGTTACATAATTATGGCTCATGGTTCCAAGGTGCAAATAATGTTATGTTCTAAAGCTTTCAAATCATGTCATGATCCTCAAGGTATCAATCTCTCTCAAGTGAATGAATCAATCTCCCACAAGCAAATGTACTAATCTCAAAGTAATGAAGTAAAGGAACCAATGTATGTAATGTTGACCCACAACAAAGTGGATGCCCACCAAGAGTGGATGAATACCAACAATAAAGTGGATGCCCACCAAGAGTGGATGACTACCCACAACAAAGTGGATGCCCACCAAGAGTGGATGACTACCCACAATAAAGTGGATGCCCACCCAAGGGTGGATGAATACCCACAATAAAGTGGATGCCCACCAAAAGGTGGATGATCATAATAACCCACCAATAAGGTGAACGACTAATAAAGATGACGAAGGTAAGTAAGGAAAATAATAAACGTAATGTACATGGTTTCCCACATACAGAAAAAGAGTTTATTCACATTGCTATTTCTCTTATATTGATTTCATGGTTGTTATTATGCACGGATCCTTGGAGATAGTCATAAAGAAATAAAGGTACATAAGTCCGCACATAGAGTTTTTCTTATAATTATTTCCATTGAAATTCTTATGTATTGATGCATTGATGTCATTTTCCTAAGGCCTTACATACTCAGTACATTTTTCGTACTGACCCCCTTTGCGGGACTTACCTTACATGCTGCAGGTCCAGGTGTTGGTAGATCTCCGCAGTAGGTGACGAGGTATCCACGGATTATTGGTGAGCTCCAGTTGCTTCGGGGCTTCCCAAGTTGCACATGTTCATTAGGTTTTGTCATTTGTAAATATTGTAGAGATATGGTTATGGTCATGTATCTATTAGAGGCTTTGTAGACATAGGTGGGAAAGTGAAAGTAAAAGATGTACATTCATTTTGACATAATGGCCCTAACGGCCAAATTTCACATATTGCACATATTGCCATGACTTCCGCCATTGATATTTAAAACAAAATGATATGCATACGCGAACATATTTATGAGAGTACATGAGCAAAGATTGGTTCTCTCGGGCCATATCGGCTTCGGGTGCCAATCACGCCTCGATGGAATTCGGGGCGTGACATGTTTCTCCCTCTTTATTACTCCAAGGACATGAGGCAACCCTAGAGGGATTTTTAAAAGAAAACCTCATCATCTTTTCAACTGAAGAGGAGAAGGGAAATAAAATTTGAGGGACTATTTTCTATCCTCGGTGTCCCGCTATAGCGGCTGGTAGGCTGCTACCACGGCGCCGCTATAGCGGAAATTCGAGATGATATCAGCCCAAATAAAAAATTTAAAATTCAATTTTTTTTAACTAAGTCCATTCGTACTAGTTTGAAACCAAATTTACCAAAATTCCCATACCTTGTGCCCTTAGACGAGGTGCCTTTAGTAACAATAGAATAGGTCGTTACAGTGATGTGGCATCCTAGTCAAATTCAAGGCCAATGAGACGATGTCACACATTCAAATGATGTAGAAATCCAAGTCAAATTCAAGTACCAGTTAGAAGTTTTCAAGTGTCCAAGGTGATATGTTTTGGTCAATCACAAGCAACCTTATCACATAGTATTTGTGATAAGGTTGATGACTTGATGGACCAATCAGAATGAGGAAAATGATTTCACTTACACTTGGTCTACCTACCCCCTACAACTATAAATAGGGGTGTTACATAATTTTCTGGAAGACATTCGGCAAGCATTGGAAAAAGCCACAACAACAACACTGATGTCGCCCAAAATATGCTTCTTAAGAAGTATAAGGTGGTCGCTGTATCAAATATAGAACCCAACTAGATTGGGGTTGATCCCACAGGGAATAAGACAAAAGTAGGTTGAGTTCTTGTTCGAGTAGTTGGCAAATAAGTAAAGAGGGGGAAATATTTGTAACAAGTAGTGATAGTAACAAATGTTGATTCTTTGAAGTTGTTTTTAATATGAGAAATATACTAAGACTGTGATCCCCAATGAGTCCTTAACTCTACCGGTAATTGGTGCTGGCAAAACTATCCTGCTGCGTTGCATGCAAAATCTGACAAGATATGTTCATCTGAATGTCTCTAGACCTTGGTTAGACGAATTTCACTCTTCTCCTCTCGGTCTCCGAGTGTCTCACTACTGACCCTTGTCTGGGATCCCAGATAACTATTCCTGCTAAGGCTCAAGTTATTAGATGAAGGTTGATAGCTTCAAATCTCTGTTGTTATTTCCTTTTCCCAATCTCTACCTCTCTCTCGAGCAAGTCTAGAATACAGGTGAGTTTCTAACATTTGCAACCGTTAGAAGATCAATCACAATGAAGGAAATAACAATACATGCATTCACACCGATTCAGAATTGCTTTGCACTTAACCCGTTTCGTTAATTTCTCATGGTTCACAAAACCCTAGTTAATGAGTTTAGCTACTCATTTTCACAAGAGCACAATAAGAATTTGAAGATGAAGACATAATTGTAAACTCACAATAATGAAGAAACTCTAAAATCTCAAGTATGAATAAAACTCTAGAATTAATGTTCAAAGATTACAAAACCAATAATGTATTTCTGAACTCAAAATAATGAAAAACTATCTCAAAACAATGTACTGACTAACTCCTGCACATAGGATAATAAAGGGGTATTTATAGATACAAGTCGAATCCTATCCTAATAAAAATAGGACAACAGAGTCGCCAACTTTCCACGGTATCGTGACTTGGTATCATGGAACCAAGCCACATCAAGTGGATTAGTTTCGTGGAAATCAGGCAACATAGCACATCTCTGAAGTCGACTCACGTCACCCACCCACGTCACGTGGTTGGACTTACTTCACGTGAGTGTATCTCATAGAAATCAAGCTATTGTCCAGGCAGCAGAAGGTGTCTCACGGTAGCCACCCACGTCACGTGGGTGGACTCATGGCACGTGAGTCCCTGCCGTGGGTCACTCCTTATCTTCGACTTGGCTCTTTTCTTCTTCATATGCTCCACTCTAGTGCATGCTTCTTCACGTTTCCTCCATTTAGCCTCCAAAACTTATCTTTCTGTAATATAGGACAGAAAACACTTTATACTCACAAGATATACCCAAGTTATTGCATATTTTCCTTGTTTTAAGCGTCAAAAGTGTCATGTGATCATGACACATCAACACCCTCAACTTAGAACGTTTGCATGTCCTCAGGCAAACAAAACAAAACACCTAGATACGATGCTTAACTAAGAGAAACCTAAGGGACCTACGACAGTCGACTCATTTCTTTTGACCTCAAAACTTTTCTGACCCCTCCTATTTACAACTCAAAACCACGGTGTGTATACATGCAACATATTATCATGACACAGAAGGGATCAAGTGATGGCATCAGATTATGAACAAACAACTGAGCATATATGCAAATGTCATTATCCGAACAAATAGCAGTTAACAATGCAACCCATGTACTCTCACAATCAAAGAAGTCCCATGCACTCATAGTATACTAATGAATCTCAAATTAGGGACTCGGTCAAAACACTCTCTCTCACAAAGAAGTTCAAACAGTGTGCATGAAATACCATAGGCTTGCCCTTATTTTCTATGCCTTAGTTTTTTGAACAGTTGGACTAGGATCACTATAGGACTTTAGTCGGCTTGTAATGTCGGCTTGGGGGCGGGTATGGTACATATGGATATGGTGACTTAACCCTCCTTGATACTACACTATTTTTGGCACTTTTCAACCATGCTTATTTATTCTCCCTTATTCTCCTTCATTTATTTTAGATTTTGGGTGTGATTTTCTTCACTTTCAATACACAATTTTCTCTTCTTTTTTTTTTCTTCTTTTTTCCAATTCCTATTCATTTCACTTTATTTTTTTTATTTTTTTTCTTCACACCCAAATCTGTTTTCTTTCTTTTTGTTTTACTAACCCCTTCTTCATACCCAAATCAATTTACGCACCCCTATAATAGCCACCCTCAACTTAGGCGATTTGCCTGAGTTGAGGTACACAATGTCCAAGGAAGGACCAGGGCCAAGATAGGTTCATTATAAATCAAAATGGGAAGGTGAATAGGCTAATGAAAGAAATAGGTCAATTAAGGCTCAAAATCGGGATCAAGGGATACTTAATTCATTTGGTCAGGCATTTAGGCTAAACGTGGACTTATTCAAAAACAGCCTATGATCCTTTCCTAAACACTATCCTCTAACCTAGGCAAGACTAACCGGTCAAGTTCTGGATCGCACACACAAAGTCAACTAAGTAATGGCCTCACACACACATAGCACAGGGTTACATTATCAACTAGTACCTATCCAGTTCGTGCAATGATCGCTACAGTTATTCTACCTATAACACTAATGCCATAACAAGATCCAACAGCTGTCACAACCTAACCTACTACACACACCATTTAAAAAAAAATAATTCAGGAGGGTATCCTTTAAATAATCAAACAGTATAACTTGTCCAAAACTGGACTGCACTACGGTTCCTTTATTTTTCTCCTAATTCAACAAGAAAACACATAAATACTATAAATAACAACCTAAATATGCCGGTTCTACTATGATAGCACACTCGGGGGAAAAGAAGCACAGAAACAAAAAATCCCAAGTAGTGGTACACCCCCACCCCCAACTAACAATGGTGCACTGCCCTCAGTGCACAACTATCAATATAATAAATGCAAGGGAGTGAAGACATACTTGCAGCACCCTAAGCGCCAAAAGTGGGCTCGCCTATAGCGGGATCATCAGTATGCTCTCTGGGCTCTCTGCTAGGTGCATCCGATGGAGGGGGTGCCTGACTATAGGATGCACCTCGTGCCCTCTGCTCCTAGGCGATCTGACTAGTCTGGTACTCCAATCTGGTCCGGAGATCACCCTCATACTCGTCACCACTATCCACCTGCTTCTCTAGACTGTGTGGTCATTTGCCTCTATCAATAGGAGGTTCCTCATCGGCAAACAAATCCACCTCAAAAACTGGTTGCATCGGAGCCTAAACAGGCATAGGGGGAATAATAGGGGTGCTGCTCGGTGCCAAAGATCGAACCTCCTCTTGCAATGTATCTACCTCCTATGTCAATATTGCCATACCAGGATTCTGTGCCGAACCCAACCAAGTAGCCATTCGCGCCTCAAAGCTATCAATCCGTCCATACAGCTCTCTCATGAATTTATCCATAGACGTAGACACATGGGCCTCCACTCTAGCCTCTACAACCTCAACTGTGGTACTTACCTATGGCTTAAGCTGGGATACCAACTTAGCCATCTGTGCCTCTGAGTGGGCTTGCCTCTCAAAAATCTGTGTCTGCCTATCAACCAGCTGCTGCAGGAAATCCCTCAAAACTGAAACCATACTAGAAGGAAGCGGTGGTGCTTTAGGGCCGGGTACCTCATCGTCAATCGGGCCTGTGCCCTCAATAGGTATATGAACAGTATCAGGAACGCTCACCGATATAGAAATAGGCATAGGTGTGCTCACCGGCTCGTCTCTATCTCCAGTCCCTTCAAAAAGGGCTTCTCCTGACAACCTGAAAGGTTGAGACCTTCATGGAACAATGGGGTTAGATCACTGATACTGGATCAACCCAATATCTACTATGCAGTTCACCTCGATATAGTGATCGATAGTAGGTAGCCTAACAACACCCGCCCTATCACACAGGATCTGAATCAAACAGGGAAAAGGTATACTGGTATGGTCTCAAAAGGCACACTCATGAATCTCCCTAAGAATGTACCTGGTGATATGAATATCATAACCGGCAATAATGCTAGCTACTACCACAGCCCGATCCAAGGTCAGTGAATTATCAGCATTAGTGGGCCCCAACCGATGCCTAACAACCGACCACCAAAACCTGCCGAAAAAATGTAGTGTGGAATTCTTTATATCTAGCTTCCCAGTAACCCAACTAGCATCAACACCTTCCTCCACTATATAACCAGCAATCCATCGCAGCAACTCTAATTTTTGATCAGCATCCCGCATTTTAATCCAATTTCTAACAGTCTCCATACAGTGATCAAACTCGACAGTCATAGCTGGCTGTAACATCCCGTACGTTCCCAACCCTACTTGACGATATTAAATAATATGTACGTAGGTATCGAGAACTATAAGTATGCATTTGGTAAGGCTATTGGTGAGACAATTGAATTTGACTCTTGTTATGTGGTTAAACTTGCATAAAAGGTGTTTTGGAATTTTCATTGCGCATTTGTGGGGTTCAAAATGAGGCTAAGAAGACCTCTAAACAAAGTACAATAAGGTTAAGAAGTGAGTTAAAGAATAGGACTTGAAGTATCTAACCAAACCCGCGAAGAGAAGTCGAAAAATGGAATTTTCAAAAAAAATTAAAGAGGGGAGCGTTTGGCACCGTGCCACGCCGCTTTGGGCTAACATTTTTAGCCCAGAGGCAGAAGGTTGGTGCGCCCAGGAGCGTGCCACCTTGGGTTTTCCACTTTTTCAAAAGTTGGAAATTTCTAAGTCCCAAGGGTATCCGGGGACGTACCGAGCCAATTTTTGCTACGTTTATTCTACAACCAAGAGTATATACATGAAATGAATGACATATTACATTGGTATGATAAAATTACTCGAGAACGAATTTGGGGTCAAAATGACAGTTTTGCCCCTAAGGTCAAAATAAGCCAAACGTGGCTAGAATCACTTGTTTTTGGGATCGAGGCTACGGATATGAATATTATGAGTGGGAATATTATTGTAATACGTATAAAGATGAGAAATTATTAATTTTATTGGGTTAAGTGATTTGGGCTCAATAAAAGCCCAAAAATGTGATAAAAGACATGGGTCACATGACCCAATCTTCTATTGACTTGGTCAATTAAGGCATTAAATATCAAGAGAGGCTAAGGATGACCCAAGGACTATAAATAGACCCACAAAATCAGATTTTTATTCATTTAACCTCTCATGCTTTCTAGACATTTTCTCAAACATTCTACACTATTCTCTCAAGAACCCTAAAGACTCAAAAGGCAATTTTGGAGCAAAATCATCCCTTTACAAGTTTGGGTAAGTGAATATTATTATGGATTCATATATTATATGCATTAAAGAGTATGTAAATCATGTTGGTTGTGCTTGGAAATGTTGGATATGGTATTTTGTGCTTTTGTATAAGATGTGTGATCCATGGGGTTTGAACTTGAATTAGGACTTGTGCCTTTGATGAAAAATCATGGTATGGATAAAATATGAACATCTATGGAGTTATTTTTGTTGTTAAACTTGTTCTTGTCTATAAGTGTAAATTGTGGGAATTTGGCCGATATGTGCTATGAAGTGGATTAAGGTGAATTGATGGATTGTTTGTGATGTGGTATGGATAAGGAGGTGTAAAAGAGATTTGTTATGGTGAAATGCAATGATTATTATGTATTGGTCAATGTTGAGAATATTGGAGGATTTTTGGAATAATGATGCTATCAATGGTTTTGTCAAGGGGGAAATGACATGTTTTAAAGCAAATATGTACCCCATTGATGTTATATGCATTTGTGAAGTAGTTGTGGTTAATGTGAATTCCGTTATATATTTGTGTTGTAGAGTGACACTTAAAGAAGGAGCGGGACTATTGTATGCACATCTAGGATTGTATATCCATATTGAGAGTAAAAGGTATGTAAGGTTACTCTGTCCGTATCTTTTTGCGGCCAAACGTACCCACATTGCAATTTCACTAGTCTTACCTCGAAATGTGCTAAGGTATCCTATATCCGTTTATCAATAGTCATTGTCATATATTTCCTACTCATGGATCATTTGTGAGTCTCATGTCTCATAATCATGGTTAATGTTCCAATGTTCCACTAGTGATATTACTTATGCCTCTTGTTCATAGATTATTGTCCCATAGTTCCCATGGTATTATGATTCTAATAATGTTATGTTGCCAAGTTATTCACATGTCTCTCACTCATTGGTTAATGGTTCAAAGTTTCCAATAATGTTATGTTCCAAAGTTCAAGTGATGTTATGACTATCAAATATCAATCTCAAAGTAAAGATCAAAGTAATGCAAATGTGGTCAATGATCAAGTATGGGTGGCAAGTCTAGGGGCATAAGCCTAGCTCGACTCGATCCCAATGTGTTGATTTATGGGTGGCAAGTCTAGGGGCGTAAGCCTAGCTCGACTCAATCCCGATGTATTGATTTATGGGTGGCAAGTCTAGGGGTATAAGCCTAGCTCGACTCGATCCCGATACAGTGCTTTATGGGTGGCAGGTCTTAGGGGCATAAGCCTAGCTCGACCCGATCCCAACATGACGATAAGTCATGAAAAGACCCACTGATCAGTAGGGGCCCGGGTACATTGTGACACATGTATTGACAAGCAAGCATTGAATGTAAAGAAAGTAATGAAAGCAATTCACATGGTTCCCAAAATGCAACATGGTGACTTATTCACATTGTCTAGTCATTTGTATTGAGTTCATTGGTATGTTCATGTGTTTCAAAGTTTCATTTGAGCCTTACATACTCAGTACTTATTTCGTACTGACCCCTCTCGGGGAATTTACCTTACTTGCTGCAGGCGCAGGTCCCAGTAGGCCTCCTCAGTAGATTGCCAGTGTTAGCGATTCCTTGGTGAGCTCCAGTTAATTCGGGGTTTCTCCGAGTCAGAGTAGCTATATGTTTTGATGATGTACATGTTGTATAAAGCGGGGACTTGTCCCGACTTTTGGTTTGTATTGGTCAATGCTCTTGTTAGAGGCTTTTGTAGACGGATGTGGGTGTATTAGTGTAAAAGACATATGTTATTTTGACTGGATGGCCTCAACGGCCAAGTTTCACATAAATGTATAACTATGTCCCATGTTTTCCTTCATTCGTCTTTCATGTTCTTACACAATGGTGGTTATGATTATGATATGCATTTGATTGAACATAGGCAAAGGTTGGTTCTCTCGGGCCTTATCGGCGACGGGTGCCAATCATGTCTCGATGGGATTCGGTGCGTGATAAAAGTGGTATCAGAGCAGGTGGTTCTAAGGGTGTCTACAAAGCCGTGTCTGAGTAGAGTCTTACTTATCGATGTGTCGTGCACCACATTTATAAGTAGGAGGCTACGGGACATTTAGAATGTTGTTTCTGTTCTTCACTTCTAGATCGTGCAGTAGAGCCAGTGTTGTCAGTTGAAGTGTGTCTGATCATGGTATTTTGTTTTTCTCTGGTATAGTCAAAATTCCAATCACGAGAGGTAGAGGTAAAGGGAAGCAGGTAGATGCGCCTGCTGGAGAAGGAATGAGCAGATTACCACCTGACCAAGCTAGTCAAGGTGGGGCAAATGCTGAAATATCATCGCGGTCTTCATCTACCCTCCCAGTTTTGGAAGAGCCAATTGGTACAGAAGTACCTGTAGAGCCGCCGATGAATGCGACGGATCAGGATCTTAGGAATGCTGTACATATGTTGACACAGTTAGTGGCGGCACAAAGCCAGGGACGAGCTGGTGTAGTGACACATGATGATGATGCGGCTAGAATGGCGAGTCGCAGGACACAGGATTTCCTAAAACTTGACCCTCCTATTTTCACTGGGTCAGATCCAAAAGCAGATCCACAGGACTTCGTGGATCAAATTTCGAGGGCCTTGGAAGTTATGCATGTGACAGGAGTCGAAACAGTTGAACTTGATGCATATAGGCCGAAAAGAGAGGCAATATTGTGGTACGAGGATTGGAAGAAATCCCGTGATATTGGTGCAACTCCACCTACGTGGGAAGAGTTTAAAATTGCTTTCCTTGATCATTACTTGCCCTATGAGATCCGTGAGGCACGTGCGGATCAGGTCCTAAATCTCCGTCAAGGAAATTTGAGCGTGAGGGAATATAGCTTGCAATTTAATTCCTTGGCTTGATATGCACCAAATATTGTGGCTACGATGACAGACAGGGTCCATAGATATGTGGACAGACTAGAGCCATATTTGGTACGGGATTGCACTATTGCTGCCTTGAATAAGGACATGGACATTGCTCGAATCCAGGCCTTTGCTCAGAAAATGGAAGACCAGCGACAGCGAAGAAGAGTGCATGAATTTGATAGGGGACAGTCCAAAAGGGCTAGACCTATGGGACCACCTATGATGTCCCATGGAGGATCTAGGCCCCGCATGTTTCCTAGACCACCTAGACCGTCGTTCTCTTATTCCACAGGGAGTGCTCACTCATAGTTTCGAGGGTCTAGGGGTGGTCCATCAGGGCAGAGTAGCGGATCACAGGCAGCAGGTTTTCCTCGTCAACAGTGTCAGCACTGAGGGCGTATGCACACAGGTACATGTCGGTCAGGGATGAATGTCTGCTTTTGGTGTGGTATGCCGGGGCATATAGCGAGAAAGTGTCCACAACGGAGCATGGGTGGTATAGCACGACCAACTGGGTTGGCTGTTGCGTCATCAGCATCGGTTCCTTCACAGGGCCGAGGTGCAGCCTATTTCCCGTGATAGAGGTGCCAGAGGAGCAGCCAGTACTAGCGGGGTCCAGAATCGTACTTATGCTTTAGTGGACCGCCAGAATTCAGAGGCTTCCCCTGATGTTGTCAAAGGTACATTATCCATATTCTCACATAATGTATATGCATTGATTGATCCAGGTTCTACATTTTCCTATGTTACCCCATTGATTGCTGCGAAATTTGCAAAGGCACCAGAATTATTAATTAAATCAATTGAAGTGTCTACACCGGTTGGTGAGTATATTATTGCAAAGAGAGTGTATCGTAACTGTGTGGTAACTGTGCGTGGTCATGATACATTGGCCGATCTCATTGAACTGGACATGGTGGATTTTGATGTGATCATGGGAATGGATTAGTTGGCCTCTTGTTATGCTACGGTAGATTGCCGGGACAAGAAAGTACATTTTGGTTTTTCGCAAGAAAATGTTCTAGAATGGCAGGGTAATGTAGGGGCACCACGAGGAAGGTTTATTTCCTATTTGAAAGCCAGAAAAATGATTGCTAAAGGTTATATATGTCATCTAGTACGGGTGAAAGATACCAAAGCGGAACCGTTAACTCCGCAGTCAGTCCCAGTGGTCAATGAATTTCTAGATGTATTTCCAGAGGATCTTCCAGGTTTACCCCCAGAACGGGAAGTAGAATTTGGCATTGATGTGATTCCAGGCACTCAGCCTATTTCCATTCCTCCATATAGAATGGCTCCAGCAGAATTACGTGAATTAAAGGAGCAATTGAAGGACTTGCTAGATAAGGGCTTCATTAGGCCTAGTATGTCCCCATGGGGCGCACCGGTCTTATTTGTGCGAAATAAAGATGGCACCTTAAGAATGTGCATTGACTATCGGCAATTGAATAAGGTAACGATCAAGAACAAATATCCCCTCCCTCGCATTGATGATTTGTTCGATCAGTTACAGGGTGCCAGGTGTTTTTCAAAAATTGACTTGAGGTCGGGTTACCATCAAGTCAGAGTTAGAGAAGAAGATGTACCCAAGACAGCTTTCCGAACACGGTATGGCCATTATGAATTTTTAGTTATGTCATTTGGACTAACAAATGCTCCAGCTGTGTTCATAGATTTGATGAATAGGGTGTTTAAGCCATTTTTGGACGTGTTCGTCACGGTATTCATAGATGACATCCTAGTTTATTCAAGATCACCGGAGGATCATGCTAATCACTTACGACAAGTGTTACAGATTCTTCGTGAACGGAAGTTGTATGCAAAGTTCTCCAAATGTGAGTTTTGGTTGAAATCAGTCGCATTCTTGGGTCACATTGTATCAGATGAAGGCATACAGGTTGATACCCAAAAGATTGAAGCAGTGAAAAACTGGCCAAGACCTACGACACCCACAGAGGTTCGCAGCTTTCTGGGTTTGGCAGGCTATTACCGGAGATTTGTAGAAGGGTTTGCTTCTATTGCAGCACCATTAACAAAGCTAACACACAAGGCAATTAAATTTCAATGGAATGATGAATGTGAACAGGGGTTCCAAAAACTGAAAGATAAGTTGACTTCCACACCAGTGTTAGTACTTCCTGAAGGCACAGAGGGCTATGCAGTGTATTGTGATGCTTTCGGGATTGGTCTCGAATGTGTGTTGATACAGCATGGTAGGGTGATAGCATATGCCTCACGACAGTTGCGGCCACATGAGAAAAACTATCCTACACATGATCTTGAATTGGCAGCGGTAGTTTTGCTTTAAAGATATGGCGTCATTATTTATATGGAGTTCATGTTGACATCTATACGGATCACAAAAGCTTGCAATATCTTTTTAAGCAGAAGGAACTAAATTTGAGGCAACGAAGGTGGTTGGAGCTTTTAAAAGATTATGACATTGATATTCTTTATCACCCAGGCAAAGCAAATGTAGTAGCCGATGCATTGAGCCGTAAGGCAGGAGAAAGCACTAGTGGTCAGTTGAATGAAAAACATGAGATAGTCAAAGATTTGAATCAATTATCCATCTTGGGAGTTCGCCTTATTGAAACCTCAGATGATAGATTTATGGTGCAGAATGCAGCAGAATCCTCCTTAATAGCTGAAGTGAAAGAGAAGCAATTTGCGGATTCTATTTTGTTGCAGCTAAAGGAAAATGTGCAGCAGAATTTGACCAAGGCATTTGATATTACACCGGAAGGGGTGCTTCAATGTCAAGGAAGACTATGCGTACCGGATGTAGATGAGCTGAGGATACGAATTATGACAGAGGCACATTATTCGCGCTATTCTATTCATCCGGGTGCTACTAAAATGTACCATGAATTGAAAGAAGTGTATTGGTGGGCCAACATGAAAAAGAACATTGCAGAGTTTGTCGCTCAATGCCCAAATTGTCAACAAGTAAAAGTAGAGCATCAGAAACCGGGAGGTTACATGCAATGTATCAATCTTCCAGTCTGGAAATGGGATATGATTAACATGGATTTCATTACGGGTTTGCCTCGTACATTGTGGAAGTTTGATTCTATATGGGTTATAGTGGATAGGCTTACCAAGTCAGCGCATTTTCTACCGGTCAAGACGACCTATACAGCTGAGGATTATGCAAAGTTGTATGTGAAAGAGATAGTACGATTGCATGGTATTCCACTTTCCATTATATCAGACAGAGAAGCACAGTTCACAGCGCACTTTTGGAGGTCTTTCCAGCAGAGTTTGGGTACACGGGTGAATTTGAGTACAGCTTTCAAACCTCAGACTGATGGACAAGCAGAACGTACTATTCAGACACTTGAAGATATGCTACGAGCTTGTACGTTAGATTTTCAAGGCAGTTGGGATGACCATTTGCCTCTTATTGAATTTGCGTATAACAATAGCTATCATTCGAGTATTAAAATGGCACCTTATGAAGCTTTGTACGGAAGGAAATGTAGATCACCAATAGGATGGTTTGAAGCAGGTGAAACTGCTTTACTTGGGCCAGACATTGTTCATCAGGCTATGGAAAAGGTTAAGGTGATCCAACAACGGTTACAAACGGCTCAAAGTCGGCATAAGTCATATGCGGATGTTAGAAGAAGAGGTCTTGAATTCGTAATAGGTGATTGAGTGTTTTTAAAGGTGTCACCAATGAAAGGGGTAATGCGGTTCGGAAAGAAAGGGAAATTGAGTCCATGTTACATAGGCCCATATGAGGTTATTAGAAGATTTGGGCAAGTTGCTTATGAATTAGCACTACCTCAAGAACTTTCTTCAGTCCATCCGGTATTTCATGTTTCCATGCTTCGAAAATGCATAGGAGATCCATCTCGTATTGTTCCCATTGAAGATGTTCAAGTTACATAGGATCTTACTTATGAAGAGGTACCCATTGCTATCTTAGATCGACAAGTGAAAAGATTGAGGAATAAAGAAGTAGCTTCCGTGAAAGTCCTTTGGCGGAATCAACAAGTAGAGGAGGTCACATGGGAAGCGGAAGAGATGATGAAATCCACATATCCCCATCTATTTCAAATGGATCAAGAAGTTCAAGGGCAGGAGTGGAGAAATAACAAGTAAGTCTCCATGAGCCTTAAAAGTTTATGTATATGTATGCTAATGTAGAAATGCATTGATTGTAATGAAACGGTATTGTTAACATTCGAGGACGAATGTTCCTAAGGGGGGAAGAATGTAACACCCCGTACGTTCCCAACCCTACTTGACGACATTAAATAATATGTACGTAGGTAGCGAGAGCTATAAGTATGCATTTGGTAAGGCTATTGGTGAGATAATTGAATTTGGCTCTTGTTATGTGGTTAAACTTGCATAAAAGGTGTTTTGGAATTTTCATTGTGCATTTGTGGGGTTCAAAATGAGGCTAAGAAGACCTCTAAACAAAGTACAATAAGGTTAAGAAGTGAGTTAAAGAATAGGACTTGAAGTATCTAACCAAACCCGCGAAGAGAAGTCGAAAAATGGAATTTTCGGAAAAAATTAAAGAGGGGAGCGTTTGGCACCGTGCCAAGCCGCTCTGGGCTAAAATTTTTAGCCCATAGGCAGAAGGTTGGTGCGCCCAGGAGCGTGCCACCTTGGGTTTTCCACTTTTTCGAAAGTTGGAAATTTCTAAGTCCCAAGGGTATCCGGGGACGTACCGAGCCAATTTTTGCTATGTTTATTCTACAACCAAGAGTATATACATGAAATGAATGACATATTACATTGGTATGATAAAATTACTCGAGAACGAATTTGGGGTCAAAATGACAGTTTTGCCCCTAAGGTCAAAATAAGCCAAACGTGGCTAGAATCACTTGTTTTTGGGATCGAGGCTACGGATATGAATATTATGAGTGGGAATATTATTGTAATACGTATAAAGATGAGAAATTATTGATTTTATTGGGTTAAGTGATTTGGGCTCAATAAAAGCCCAAAAATGTGATAAAAGACATGGGTCACATGACCCAATCTTCTATTGACTTGGTCAATTAAGGCATTAAATATCAAGAGAGGCTAAGGATGACCCAAGGACTATAAATAGACCCACAAAATCAGATTTTTATTCATTTAACCTCTCATGCTTTCTAGACATTTTCTCAAACATTCTACACTATTCTCTCAAGAACCCTAAAGACTCAAAAGGCAATTTTGGAGCAAAATCATCCCTTTACAAGTTTGGGTAAGTGAATATTATTATGGATTCATATATTATATGCATTAAAGAGTATGTAAATCATGTTGGTTGTGCTTGGAAATGTTGGATATGGTATTTTGTGCTTTTGTATAAGATGTGTGATCCATGGGGTTTGAACTTGAATTAGGACTTGTGCCTTTGATGAAAAATCATGGTATGGATAAAATATGAACATCTATGGAGTTATTTTTGTTGTTAAACTTGTTCTTGTCTATAAGTGTAAATTGTGGGAATTTGGCCGATATGTGCTATGAAGTGGATTAAGGTGAATTGATGGATTGTTTGTGATGTGGTATGGATAAGGAGGTGTAAAAGAGATTTGTTATGGTGAAATGCAATGATTATTATGTATTGGTCAATGTTGAGAATATTGGAGGATTTTTGGAATAATGATGCTATCAATGGTTTTGTCAAGGGGGAAATGACATGTTTTAAAGCAAATATGTACCCCATTGATGTTATATGCATTTGTGAAGTAGTTGTGGTTAATGTGAATTCCGTTATATATTTGTGTTGTAGAGTGACACTTAAAGAAGGAGCGGGACTATTGTATGCACATCTAGGATTGTATATCCGTATTGAGAGTAAAAGGTATGTAAGGTTACTCTGTCCGTATCTTTTTGCGGCCAAACGTACCCACATTGCGATTTCACTAGTCTTACCTCGAAATGTGCTAAGGTATCCTATATCCGTTTATCAATAGTCATTGTCATATATTTCCTACTCATGGATCATTTGTGAGTCTCATGTCTCATAATCATGGTTAATGTTCCAATGTTCCACTAGTGATATTACTTATGCCTCTTGTTCATAGGCAAAGGTTGGTTCTCTCGGGCCTTATCGGCGACGGGTACCAATCATGTCTCGATGGGATTCGGTGCGTGATAAAAGTGGTATCAGAGCAGGTGGTTCTAAGGGTGTCTACAAAGCCGTATCTGAGTAGAGTCTTACTTATCGATGTGTCGTGCACCACATTTATAAGTAGGAGGCTACGGGACATTTAGAATGTTGTTTCTGTTCTTCACTTCTAGATCGTGCAGTAGAGCCAGTGTTGTCAGTTGAAGTGTGTCTGATCATGGTATTTTGTTTTTCTCTGGTATAGTCAAAATTCCAATCACGAGAGGTAGAGGTAAAGGGAAGCAGGTAGATGCGCCTGCTGGAGAAGGAATGAGCAGATTACCACCTGACCAAGCTAGTCAAGGTGGGGCAAATGCTGAAATATCATCGCGGTCTTCATCTACCCTCCCAGTTTCGGAAGAGCCAATTGGTACAGAAGTACCTGTAGAGCCGCCGATGAATGCGACGGATCAGGATCTTAGGAATGCTGTACATATGTTGACACAGTTAGTGGCAGCACAAAGCCAGGGACGAGCTGGTGTAGTGACACATGATGATGATGTGGCTAGAATGGCGAGTCGCAGGACACAGGATTTCCTAAAACTTGACCCTCCTATTTTCACTGGGTCAGATCCAAAAGCAGATCCACAGGACTTCGTGGATCAAATTTCGAGGGCCTTGGAAGTTATGCATGTGACAGGAGTCAAAACAGTTGAACTTGCTGCATATAGGCCGAAAAGAGAGGCAATATTGTGGTACGAGGATTGGAAGAAATCCCGTGATATTGGTGCAACTCTACCTACGTGGGAAGAGTTTAAAATTGCTTTCCTTGATCATTACTTGCCCTATGAGATCCGTGAGGCACGTGCGGATCAGGTCCTAAATCTCCGTCAAGGAAATTTGAGCGTGAGGGAATATAGCTTGCAATTTAATTCCTTGGCTTGATATGCACCAAATATTGTGGCTACGATGACAGACAGGGTCCATAGATATGTGGACAGACTAGAGCCATATTTGGTACGGGATTGCACTATTGCTGCCTTGAATAAGGACATGGACATTGCTCGAATCCAGGCCTTTGCTCAGAAAATGGAAGACCAGCAACAGCGAAGAAGAGTGCATGAATTTGATAGGGGACAGTCCAAAAGGGCTAGACTTATGGGACCACCTATGATGTCCCATGGAGGATCTAGGCCCCGCATGTTTCCTAGACCACCTAGACCGTCGTTCTCTTATTCCACAGGGGGTGCTCACTCACAGTTTTGAGGGTCTAAGGGTGGTCCATCAGGGCAGAGTAGCGGATCACAGGCAGCAGGTTTTCCTCGTCAGCAGTGTCAGCACTGCGGGCGTATGCACACAGGTACATGTCGGTCAGGGATGAATGTCTGCTTTTGGTGTGGTATGCCGGGGCATATAGCGAGAGAGTGTCCACAGCGGAGCATGGATGGTATAGCATGACCAACTGGGTCGGCTGTTGCATCATCAGCATCGGTTCCTTCACAGGGCCGAGGGGTGCAGCCTATTAGCCGTGGTAGAGGTGCCAGAGGAGCAGCCAGTACTAGCGGGGTCCAGAATCGTACTTATGCTTTAGTTCAAATATCAGGCAATGCATTTAAATCCTCAAGCCGATATCGGGGCTCCTCCATAATACTTCTTCTACACACGCCCCGCTTAGTAAGCTCGGCATCCCTGTCATAAAATACCCGCATGCCCTGAACACACCATCGTTGGATATCCCTTTTCTCTGAGGGAGTCGGGGCACTCTGTTCACCAGTGCTCAAAGTAGAGGTTGTAGCCTCTGCCTGAGAGGTACCCTATCCTATAGTATCATCCGCAGAGCTCGATACCGACTCGTCCTCCCCCTCTTCTTACTGGGGGGCAGACTCAAAAGACTGATCAGGAACAACCAGCTCGACAGGCTGTGGAATGGGCTGTAGTGCAGCCTGGGCAATAGCTTGTGCCCGAGTCTGTAACCTCGTGATATGAGGCACTAGTGCAGTATCATCAGTGTCAATATCAAAAACCTCCTCGGACCCACTTTTCCCTGACTCTAACGATTCATCACGCAATTGGGTAGGAAATTCAAATTTCTTTGTTCTAATTCTTGATGAAGAATTAAGGTGGTCGCGTTTGGGGGATTTGGGAGGCATGATATCGGGTTTGGGAATGGGTGGGTCAGGTTGAGTCGTTTAGGTCGGGTTTGGTTATGTGTGGGTTAAATTTTATGGTATTTGGGTCGGGTGGGTTGAAATTTTGGGTAGGTTAGGGTAGGGTTTGGATTTTTTGGGGTATGTGGGGATTTGGGTGATGAAGATTTTTGAGAAATTCAAAAATTGGTAAGGGGAAATTTGATGATTTAGGAATTGGTACAATGGAATTTGGTGAATTTGGGAAAATAGGGTTTATGGGAGGATTTAAAGTTGAGAAAGAGGAGTGGTAATTCGGATTTTGGGTCGGTTGTTATGAGGATACGAAAATTTATATGAATGAAAGGTCGGGTCTCAGATTTTTTTAAGTTTCTTATTTTTACAAAACCTCCCACGTGACGTGGGTCTACCTGCGTCACATGGGTACCCTGTTGTAGGTCAGATTCAAAAGGACATGGTCTTCTCTGATTTTCACGGAACCTCCCACGTGATGTGGGTCTACCTATGTCAGGTGGGTACCTTGTCGTAGGTAAGATTCATAAAGGTAAACATTTTCTTTGATTTTCATGGAACCTCCCACATGACATGGGTCTACCTACGTTACATGGGTACCCTGTCGTAGGTAGTACTGAACGTTTGCAGGTCAATATTGTGAATTTCAGCTAACGTGTCTTCCAATGCTTAGACCACAACATCATCATATCTTGGGTTGCCTCCCAAGTAGCGCCTGATTTAATGTCACGGCACGACACGGCTAACTTGGGTATTCAGAATTCACCAACCAGCCCATGGGTTTCCTCCCATGAAGCGTCTGATTTAACATTGCGGCACGACAAGGCTAGCTTGACTACTTAGACTTCATCAAGCTCAAGCTCCTCACATGTCCTTATTTCTTCCGTGATTCCCACATAATGTTTTACACGCTGCCTATTTACCTTGAATAGAACATTATCATCTCCTTTTAGCTCAATTGCTCCATGTGGGAATAATTTGACCACCGTGAATGGTCCAGACCATTTGGACTTTAACTTTCCAGCAAACAAGTAAAGCTTGGAGTTATAAAGTAGCACCAAATCTCTCGGGTGAAACTCTCGTTTCTCAATTCGTCGATCATGATATAATTTCATCTTCTCTTTATATATTGCTAAACTTTTATAAGCCCGGAAACGAAATTCATCAATCTCATTCATCTTCTCAAGTTTTAATTTAGCCGTTTTACTCCAGTCTAAATTCAACCTTTTCAAAGCCCATAAAGCCTTATGTTCAAGTTCGAAAGGCAAATGGCAAGTTTTTACAAAAACTAACTGATACGGTGATGCACCAATTGGCGTCTTGAAAGCAGTTTGATATGCCCATAATGCATCATCCAATCTTCGAGCCCAATCAGTCCTAATGGCATTCACTGTTTTTGCCAAAATAGACTTGATCTCACGATTTGACACCTCAACCTGCCCACTTGTCTGAGGATGGTAAGGTGTTGCCACCTTATGTTTAACACCATATTTTTCAAGCAGGTACTTGAAGAGACGATTACAGAAGTGGGATCCTCCATCACTAATGATAACTCGTGGTGTACCGAATCGTGAAAATATTTTGTTTTTCCAGAATGCTGTGACATTTCTTCCTTCATTATTAGGAAGCGCAATTGCCTCCACCCACTTAGAAACATAGTCGACAGCTACCAAAATATATTTCATCCCATGTGAGCTCACAAAAGGGCCCATAAAGTGCCCATAAAGTCAATTCCCCACACGTCAAACAATTCAAGCTCAAGTATAGTTGTCATGGGAAGTTCGTGTCTGAGTGAGATATTTCCTTGCCTTCGACATTGGTCACAAGAGCGAGCGTAATCATGAGAATCTTTGTAAATACTGGGCCAGTAGTACCCACATTGGAAGATTTTATGGGCAGTCCACGCACCTCCATGATGATCCCCAACTGGAGATGAATGACATGCTTCCAAAATACTCATCATCTTGACCTCTTGAATACATCTTCGAATCATGCCATCTGTACATACCCTAAATAAATACAGCTCATCCCAGAAGAATTTTCTCACTTCAAGAATGAATTTCTTTCGCTGCTGATACGACATATCTTCCGAAACTAAATCACTTACCAAAAAGTTGGCAAAATCAGGAAACCAAGGGATTAAGTCTTGCGATGCTGCCAATACTTGCTCATCTGGAAAAGTATCATCAATCTCAAGATCATCTATTAATTTAAGCATGGACTCCTTCTCAAGGCATGATATATGGTCAGTGACCTGATTCTCAGTTCCCTTACGATCCTTGATTTTAAAGTCAAATTCTTGAAGTAGGAGCACCCACCGAATCAATCTTGGCTTAACATCCTTTTTTGACATAAGATACCAAAGAGCTTCATGGTCTGTATGCACAATCACCTCTGTACAAATCAAGTAAGATCTAAATTTCTCAAAAGCAAAGACCACTGCCAACAATTTATGTTCAGTCACAGTGTAATTTTTTTGAGCTGGATTAAGCACTTTGCTAGCATAGTAAATCGGATGTAAAATCTTCGTACGTCTTTGGCCAAGGACTGCACCCAAAGCCACCCCATTAGCGTCACACATAACCTCAAAAGGCATCGTCCATTCTGGTGACACAATGATAGGGGCTGACACCAACTTCTCTTTCAGACACTCAAATGCTTTTAGACATGCCTCATCAAACATGAACTTCTCCTGTTTCTCCAAAAGTTTGCATAAAGGATGTGCAATCTTAGAGAAATCCTTAATGAATCTTCTATAAAAGCCAGCATGACCTAAGAAACTTCAAATTACTTTCACGGAAATGGGTGGAGGTAACTTTTCAATCACCTCAATCTTTGTCTTATCAACTTCAATACCTTTGTTTGAAATCTGATGCCCCAATACGATACCCTCGTTGACCATAAAGTGACATTTTTCCTAATTTAGCAGTAAGTTGTACTCCTCACATCTTTGCAGCACATTAGCAAGGTGTGCCAAGCAATCATCAAATGAGTCTCCCACAACAGAAAAATAATCCATAAAAACCTCAATAGTGTATTTCACCATGTTAGAGAAAATAGACATCATGCAACGTTGGAAAGTGGCTGGTGCATTACATAGACCGAAGGGCATCCTTTTAAATGTGAATGTCCCGTATGGAAAAGTGAAAGTGGTCTTCTCTTGGTATTCAGGAGCAGTAAAAATTTGATTATACCCCGAATAGCCATCGAGAAAACAATACCATCCTCTACCAGCAAGACGGTCTAACATCTGATCCATGAAGGGCATAGGAAAATGATCTTTTTTTGTCCAAGAATTCAGCTTTTGATAATCCATGCAAACTCTCCATCCAGTAACCAGCCTCATTGGGATTAACTCATTCTTGTCGTTTGGAACCACAGTGATTCCTCCCTTCTTTGGCACACACTGAACTGGGCTCACCTACTTGCTATCAGCAATAGGATAAACCACTCCTGCATCTAACCACTTGATGATCTCTTTCTTCACAACCACTTGCATAGGTGGATTTAGACGACGTTGGTGTTCAATGCTCAGTATGCACTCAGGATTAAGTTGAATTTTATGAGTGCAAATGCCGAGCGAAATCCCTTTAATATCAGCAATGGACCAACCAATGGCCCTCTTAAATCTTCTCAATACCGAAACCAGTGCCTCTACTTGCCACTCCACCAATTTAGAAGAAATAATCACAGGCAAGGAGTTGTTGGCTCCCTAAAATATGTAGTGAAGGTGAGCCAGAAGAGCCTTAAGCTCTAAAACTGGAGGCTCCTCAATAGAAGGACGAGTTGGTGGGGTCACCCTATTCTTCAAATTGAGATCAAGTTTCTTTGGAGCATAGGTGTATGCTCCCTTACCAGTGAGTGCACCAACCATCTCATCATATTCCTCAATACCGTTGCTATCAAAATTCATAATCACGGTCGCGAGAGCTTCTACCCCCAACCTTTCTTCAAGAGACACGACAAGATCACTATCCTCAACCATATCTATTATCGAAATCACCCGCATATCTTTTGGTCGCTTCATGGAATGACAAACATTAAAAGTGACTTATTCATCATTTATCCTGAATTTCATCTGCCCTATTTCCATGTCGACCAATGCACAACCAGTACCAAGGAATGGTCTTCCTAATATGATGGGAACTTTGAAATCAACTTCATAATCTAGGATCACAAAGCCAACCGAAAATATGAAAGATGCAACTTTTACTAAAACATCATACAAAATGCCCACCATCTTTTTCACAGTCCTATCCGCCATGAGAAGTCTCATAGAGGTTGGTTTTGGTGCTCCCAACCCCAACTTCTTAAAAACGGCTAACGACATTAAGTTAATGCTAGCACCCAAATCACAAAGTGTTTTAGCAAAGTTGTAGGACCCGATAATACAACGAATTATGAAAGCTCCTGGATCCTCTTTTTTCAACTAGGGAACACGAAGCAACTGCACTACAATGATGTAAGTTATCTGCCGGCTCAAAACTGACAGTTCTCTTCTTTGTCACCAAGTTTTTCATAAACTTCGTATAACCTGGCATCTGCTCCAATGCTTCAACAAGAAGGATGTTTACCGATAGCTCTTTCAACATTGTAATAAACTTCTAGTATTTGCCTTCCTCAGCCTTCTTTTTAAATAGTTGAGGAAAGGGAGGAGGAGGTCGTAGGATAGTTTTCAACTTTTGTGGGACCTCCTTTTCCTGCCTCTTTTCAGATTTTACCTTTTCGCTAGTATCATGAGGATTTGGAAATGTGTCGACCTTCGAATTATACGGCTCTATCTCAGTTTCTACATCAACAACCATCGGCTCATTGGTCTTACCACTATTCACAAGTATAGATGGATCTGTGGTGCATTTCCCGCTTTTAGTAGCAATGTCCAGACAATGGTTATCATTTTTCGAATTCTGGATGGTGTTGATTGGAAGGGTATCTGGCTGACGTTGGTTCAATGCCACCGATATCTACCCGAATTATTGCTCTAACTGTTTAATAGCAGTCGAATGGGATTCTACTTTCTGACTTATTCCCGAGATGTCTGACCTAATCTCTTTCAAGCACTGTTCTTGACTCTATGACCCTTTCACCAGTTTATTGAGAAGGGATCCATTCTTGAATTTCTAGAGTCAGCATCATGATTTCCTGGTGGAACATATACGCCACTCATCTCTTTATAATCCTCCTTCCTCCTCCAATCACCGTCATGATCTCATTCTCTATCTCTATACCCTGACTTGTTTTAACTGTCTCTATAGTAGTTCCGACCTTGATTCCCTTTCCTCGAGTTCCAGGAGTCTTGGTTAGACCCTTGGCCCTTGGCTCGAAAACCCGTCATTTCTCTATCCAAATACTTAGCCTCTTAATTAGATTCATAATCGTCATGTCTAGGCGTTTTACCTTGTGCACCTACAGCATGCACCTTCTCAGTATCTCTGGCCGCGATCTGTTTAGCCAAAAGACCAATTTCTGTCCTCAGTTGAGCGACCTCTTGAGCTACAGATTCGTCCAAAGCCCGTTGTGCTGCTGAGGCTCCAATAGTATATATGTCAGCAGGTGTTTCTGCCTCCTGAGTATGCCATCCTCGGTTGGTCTTAGTGATACGATCTAATATCTCCGAAGCTCATTCCCATCTCAAACTCATGAATGCTCTACCGGTGATAGTATATGCTACCGCCTTCGTGTTGGCATTCTGTAGTTTCTTCTTGAACCTTAGCCATGTCTCGTAAAGTGCTTCAGAATGTAGTTGTCTGAAGTTATAAATTTCATCCTTCAACTGTAGCATCTTGGAAGGTGGACAAAAGCTTTCCAAAAATTGATTTCTTAACTCTTGCTAAGTAGTGATGGAACCTCGTGGTAATTCTACCAACCACAAAGTCGCTTCTCCTGTTAGAGAGAATGGAAACAATCTCAATTGAATATCCTCTTGGTCAACTCCAGGAAAATTAAATGAAGTGCAGACCCCCACAAAATTCATCACGTGCATGTTTGGATCATCAGTAGGAAGACCGGCGAACACTCCCTTCAAGTTTAGCAGGTGAATTATGGGACTGGTAATGTCAAACTTAGTGCCCTGAGGTAACTCTGGTGGGATAATGGCACCAGTATCTATTGGCTCGAAGTAGGCCACATCTTCTTCCTCAGGATCATCATAAACTGGCACATGCGATCTTTGAAGTGGTTGTTGAGTTCTCAGTCTTCTTTGTCTCTCTTTAGCCTCAGCCAATCGTTGGACTACCTCTTGCATAGCTCGATTATCTCTCTTTGCTTGCCTAAAAGCAGCTTGTCTAGCATGCCCTTCTTGTGTCAATCGAGCAGTAGTTTGATTCGTTATTTCATGACTAACCGGCTGAATTGGTCGGCAGGATCCTGAACTTCGTCGGTATTCACCATTCTTTGATTATCTCTCAGAGTCCTTTCTATTTCAAGATCAAGTGGAATCAGGGGATTGCCTTGACTCCTAGTATTGAGCATACACCGGCATGTGCCCTTAAAAGTATAAAAAAACAAAACCAATCAACTCCAACCAGTATTAATCAACTCCGTAACCGTATTCCCCGACAACGGCGCCGAAATTTAATGTTGCCCAAAATATGCTTCCTAAGAAGTATAAAGCGGTCGTTGTATCAAATATAGAACCCAACTAGGTTGGGGTCGATCCCACAGGGAATAGGACGAAAGTAGGTTGAGTTCTTGTTTGAGTAGTTGGTAAATAAGTAAAAAGGGGGAAATATTTGTAACAAGTAGTGATAGTAACAAGTGTTGATTCTTTGAAGTTGTTTTCAATATGAGAAATACACTAGGACTTGATCCCCAATGAGTCCTTAACTCTACCGATTATCGGTGCTGGCAAAATTGTCCCGTTGCGTTGCATGCAAAATCTGACAAGATATGTTCATCTAAATGTCTCTCGACCATGGTTATATGAATTTCACTCTTCTCTTCTCGGTCTCCGAGTGTCGCACTACTAACCCTTGTCCTGGATCCCAGATAACTATTCCTGCTAAGGCTCAAGTTATTAGATGAAAGTTGATAGCTTCAAATCTCTGTTGTTATTTCCTTTTCCCAATCTCTACCTCTCTCTCGAGCAAGTCTAGAATACAGGCGAGTTTCTAAAGTTTGCAACCGTTAGAAGATCAATCACAACGAAGGAAATAACAATACATGCATTCACACCGGTTTAGAATTGCTTTGCACTTAACCCATTTCGTTAATTTCTCATGGTTCACACAACCCTAGTTAATGAGTTTAGCTACTCATGTTCGCAAGAGCACAATAAGAATTTGAAGATGAAGACATAATTTTAAACTCACAATAATGAAGAAACTCTGAAATCTCAAGTATGAATAAAACTCTAGAATCTATGTTCAAAGATTACAAAACCAATAATGTGTTTCTGAACTCAAAATAATGAAAAACTATCTCAAAACAATGTACTGACTAACTCCTGTAGATAGGATAATAAAGGGGTATTTATAGATACAAGTCAAATCCTATCCTAATCAAAACAGGACAACAGAGTCGAAAACTTTTCACGGTATAGTGACTTGGTATCGTGGAACCAAGCCACTTCACGTGGATCAGTTTCGTGGAAATCATACAACATAGCACATCTCTGAAGTCGACTCACGTCACCCACCCACGTCACATGGGTGGACTCACGTCACATAGGTGGACTCACATCATGTGAGTGTATGTCGTGGAAATCAGTCTATTGTCCAGGCTGCAAAAGGTGTCTCATGGTAGCCACCCATGTCACGTGGGTGGACTCACGGCACGTGAGTCCCTGCCGTGGGTCACTCCTTATCTTCGACTTGGCTCTTTTCTTATTCATATGCTCCACTCTAGTGCATGTTTCTTCATGTTTCCTCCATTTAGCCTCCAAAACCTATCTTCCTGCAATATAGGACAGAAAACACATCATACCCACAAGATATACCCAAATTATTGCATATTTTTCTTATTTTAAGCGTCAAAAGTGTCATGTGATCATGACACATCAAACATCACACAGTTCTTCAAAGGATTGGTCAACGGAGTTCATCCTAGAGATCAATCCAAAACAACGAAGTATGCCTGATATTCTCGGAGATCGAACACATCTCAAAAAGGTCTAAATCATCCTATATTCGAGAAACACGCTATGGAAGACCCTCGAATCATGAAAAATCTTAGGAGAGAAGAATTGAGAGGACAACGAAATTGTACTCACAAGATGCATAATTAAAGTTTTCTTTCTTTCTTTATATATTTTGTTTGCAGTTAATTTTTAACACCACAAATTTTGTAGCGAATGAATTTGGCATACCCAGTGGGACCCGTTTTGCTCTTCATCTCTTCTTTCTATAAATTAAAAAATAATAAATTCAAC
Source organism: Capsicum rhomboideum (assembly GCA_031232105.1). Classification (NCBI taxonomy): domain Eukaryota; kingdom Viridiplantae; phylum Streptophyta; class Magnoliopsida; order Solanales; family Solanaceae; genus Capsicum; species Capsicum rhomboideum. The sequence goes on from CP124714.1 coordinate 41,903,429, forward strand.
TACTGCAATAGACCTCTGAAGAATCAATTATGTTTCATGCAAGGACTCTACTACTGTCACATTTGCTGAGCTCAGTCATACTGACCCCATCACTTGACGCAAGCTCAAGACTTGTGCTTCGGATGGATCTTAAAACTTCACCATTTTAGAAATGGCAAAAAAGAGAAAATCTCATATGACGGCTCTAACTACAACCCCTTAGGGAAATATTGCATCTATATTATTTGATGAAATCTCTCAAACTATTTTCCACTTTGGTGAATCTGAGAATTTAACTAATTCTATAATTTCAACAAAGGTTAACGCCTTGATTGTTGACGCAATTGACATGGATTAGAAAGTCGCAATGATGGACCAAACTATTAAAGCCTTGAAGAAGTTTGTTGATGATAAAAATCTTCAAATCGCCCAACTTATGAGCAAGTTAGATCTCTGCAATCTTGGAGAGACAAGTGAAAATCTAACATCGTAAGAAAAAGTTGATGGTGAATCTCCTATCAAGTCAATTTATACCCAATGCACAAAACAATCTGCTTCAGCAGCTACTCTAACGGTTTAACAATTACAAGATATAATTGCAAACACCATCAAAACTCACTACGGTGGTCTACTGCAAAGTTCCTTAGGATTCTCAAATCTTTATTCTAAGCGAATCGAGGGATTACCGATGCCAATTGGATTTCAACCACCAAAGTTGCAAAAATTTAAAGGTAAAGGAAATCTGAGGTAACACATCGCACATTTTGTTTAGACCTGTAGCAGTGCTAGTACATATGTTGATCTTCTTGTCAAGCAGTTTGTTCACTCTTTGAAAGACAACGTCTTTGATTAGTACATAGACTTGGAGTCTAAAATAATTAATTATTGGGAGCAACTTGAAAGTCAATTTGTAAATCATTTCTAATGCACCCATCGTATGGTGAACATGATAGAGTTTAAAAACACAAGATAAAATAAAGATGATCCTATAGTGTACTACATCAATTGCTGACGAACATTGTGCTTAGATTGCAAAGATCAACTTTTTGAAACTTATGCGGCTGAAGTTTGCATTCAAGTAATGCATTGGGGCCTTGTGTATATCCTCCAAGGGACAAAGCCTTGAACTTTTGAAGAATTAGCTACGTACGCTCACGACATAGAGCTAAGCATTGCAAGTCGTGGAATGGCATTATTTGTCTTTGATCCAAGGAAAAAAGCCAAAAAATTCAAGGAATCATTAGAAGACCAAACTAGGGGATCCATGGCGATAACACTGAGTTATATGAAGGCCTCCAAAAGAAAAAAATTGAAAGAGAAAGCTCCAAATCAACAAACGTAAAAAGTGAAAAATCAACCAACTTTAAAGGAGTTACAACCAAAGATGTATCATTTTCCTGAATCCAAAGTTCCTCCGATTCTTGATGAGTTGCTACCCAAAGAAGTTATTAAACTTCTTGAGTCAAAGTAACCTAAAGAGTCCAACAAAGTTGATGTTCCTAAGTATTGCAAATTGGACTGTATTGTTAGTCATCACACTATAAAATGCTTCATCCTGAAGGAAAAGATCATAACCTTAATGTAAGAGGGAAAGATCATCATTGATGATGGAAATACAGTTGATACAAATCATGTTAGTACCAAACTAGAACATGAGAAAGGTTTAATTTCAGAAGCTATAGGACCTATTGGCTTTATGGAATCACCAAAAAATTGAAAAAGGAATCGTTATACTATAATTTAAAAGCTTTAAACCAGTTGAGGTTCAAAATAGCGAACATGTCCAAGGTAGATGACTTCTCCAATGACAAGAACTGTTATTCCTAGACTTTCACCGCATGTAAAAGACAAAAGCATCAAGGGGCTTCTAAACATCGACTTTTGAAAGTCGACACAAGATCAAGTGTAAATCTACTTCAACCAATGTAGATCATAAAATCTAATACCAACCTAAAATACAACAGTACTTCATCACAAAGGGTTGGAAGGACATTTACATTTCTAGAATTCTTCCCTAAAATGCTCCTCGTTGTACGAACCTAAACTGTAAGTCAAACCACTCCTCGACGCACGATCCTAAACTGTAAATCAAACTGCTCCTTGATACACGAGCCTAAACTGCAAGTTGAAGTGATCCTCGATGCATTAGTTTAAACTTTAAGTTGAAATGCTCCTTAATGCACGAGTGTAAACAACACGTTACTGCTGGCTTGCATAAGTTTAAACTGTGTATGGCTCCAAAATAAAAAAGAAAAGTTTGGTAGGTTGAAAACCTCAAAAGGTACAGCCTAGGCAAAAATTAGGACAAAAAAACAAAAGAAACAAAAAAAGAACTTATCCTCCTAAACTACGTATGACTTGATCCTTTTAATGGAGGTACGTAGGTAGCTTAGACTATTTACTCTAAGTCCAGTCATATGATTTAAAATTAAAAAAAAGGGAAGAGGCATGTCATTAGTTGAGCACCACAATAGAACTTTGGAGTGGCATATATAGCACATGATTTAGATATTCCTTCAAGAAATTTGCCATAGACGCACAAAGGTGAAGGGTAAAGCAATGGAGAGCTGACTTTGGTGACATATATGTACCAATCTGTTAAAGTGTTGACTTTAATTTTTAGATATATTGTAGTTCTTGGAGTCTTCTTCACAACGAAAAAAACATATCGTAAATCAAAGGCTCCTACATCGAGTAATGAATTTTTCTACCAGAGCCGCTCAAAGCTGCAAAATTGACCATCAGATCTCAAACTGAGCAGACTTCAATGACATATCTATATAAATTCATAAAAGTATTGATTGTATGTTGTAGTTCTTGGATTCCTCTTCATAAAGAAAAAATCAGCTTGTAATTCAAAGGTTCCTACGTCGAGTTATAAAAATTTTCTTCCAGAGCTACCCAAGCTGCGATATAGACTATCACATTTTGGATCGAGTTGATTTCAATGACAGAGTTGTACCAATCAGTAAAAGTGTTGACTGTGTTTTTTTTACATATATTGAATTTCTTGGAGTCCTCTTCGTAATGGCCAAAGAAGCTAGTGATCCAGAGGCTCCTATGTCGAGTTATAAATTTTCTACCATAGATGCTCAAATTCGACAAAGGTTATCATCAACCAGTGCTGCTTTGCATCAAATTTTTCTTTGCCAAGTTGCGAGAATAATTTTTCCATGCAGTTTGTTATGCCAAGACATAAGGAGATAGGCACAAATTTTTTTATCAAGGATAGAAAGGAGTTTCTCCAGGGGTCTCATTGCCAATCTGTGAGAAGGGATACGCCACGTACTACTCACTAAAACCTCAACCAAAAAGTGACAAGTTAAATGGTCCCTCGCCAACTTCAAAAATTGGTTTGGGCCAATCTTGAATGATTTAACCTTCCATATTTGTCATAGGTATACTACTTAAAGTCAAGTTTCAGTAAGAACAAACGACGCTTGATTTGGACACTCAAAGCTCAAGATACAGACATATTTTGTGGGGGTGCACAAAGCTGTGAAATCGGCATTCCATACATCTAGTCAACTTGGAAAATTATTTCCCGTTAATCCATAATGAATTTTTCTTTGAATTTTGAATGTGTTGTACATCTATGAGTATATTTTTAAACGAATCAAGAATATCATGTTTTAAATACCCCAACGGTAAGATATGGATTTTTTTCTGCTGGCACGCAAAGGTGAATGCTTCAAAAAAATAGAATTCCTAATGCAGCTTCAAAAAGTTATATGGGATGATATAGAAGGAAATTTTCCCTGATATTTAGATATGTCATAGCCGTATATGTTTGGTTTCTATACGATCAAGAGGCATGTATTTTGGATGCTCTAGCACCGATATATGAACTTTATCCGGCAGACACACAAGGCTGGCAGACTTTTATGTAATCAAAATAAAACCTATAAGTTAAAAAAAAGAATGGAAGATGTTGCAGAACAATTGGTACAAGACTTTAACAAGTAAAGTTTGAGTATCAGTGTGGAGTATGGCACGACACACTAAGAAAAGATGACACTCCATGTAATTCTTTTGCCAAGGCCACAAAAGAAGTACGTGAAGTCTCTTTCTCGCCGACTCGCAAGAGATGACACATCAATCTGTTCTTCGTCGATCATATAGACATCTGGTGGATCTCCTAATAAGTGATATCGAGATGGTTTGAGCTTTCTCTAAAACCTGCCAAAAAAGAAGAAGAAAAGATAATGAAGATGATAAAACAGACAAGATGCTAACTGCACGAAGCTTCTTGGAGCTATACGGGTCGGTGCCAATTGCAAGATGCTTCAGTTCAATATAATGGACGAAAATTATGCCAAGGTCATGAAACTTCAGTCCAGTGCTGAGAATTTGTGCTTATGTCACAATAAAATCCAAACCACGAATCTGGAAAGCAAAAATGAAAACTCTGAGAGTCTCTATTCAAAACAACAAGGAGAGGATGGTCATGCGTGTCTCTCGACAAGCTGAAGGGATGAAATTCTTCATGTGCCTCTTGTTGGGAAAATCAATATTCCCAGGATAATATTCACACTAAATATCAATAACAAGAGAGTAACAACGACCCCAAATATTATAACGACGGGGTAAATATAATACCTAAAAAGTGTAATACAATAACACTAATTACAACTTGGTAGTGTGAAAAGACTACTACTCTTATAAAAACAACAATATTCTTTTATTTTACACAACTCACTACAATATTACTCCCACACTATTTTCTCACACACTAAAAAATAGCATGTGGATTACTCTCAGCTCTCTATTGCTTTCTCTATATTTTTGGTGTACTTAAATTGAGGAGCGAGTGCTTCTATGTATAATAGAAATCACCTCCTCTCCAACCAATCAGAAAACAAATAGTTCGGACACATTGCAACTTGAAGAAAGCAAATTTCAATTACAAATTGCTCAATTTGCTTTGCTGATGGAAATAGTAGGTGCCCACCATATTTCTCTCTCTTCCCTCATTTATTTTTTATTCTTTTCTTTTTCAATTTTTTCCTTATTTTATTATAATATCAAATCCCATAAATCTCTCCCTTAATTTTGATTTTTCTTCTTCATTCTAAGGAATGATCTTAATCTCTGAAAATCTTCAAAATTGAGAGGCTTGGTAAATATATTTTCAACTTGATCATGGGATTTCACATACTTGAGGTCTACCTCCTTTTTGGCAATGCAATCTCTGATGAAGTAATACCTGGTGACTATATGCTTGCTTCGATCATAATACACCGAATTCTTGGCAGGAGCTTGTGAGGATTCATTATCAACACAAATCATCATGGCTTCAATCTGTGGTAAATTAAGATCCTTCAGTAATCTTCTCAACCAAATGACATGACACGTATAGGATGTTACTGCCACATATTCAGCTTCACAAGTTGAAAGGGTAACAATGGATTGTTTCTTTAAGCTCTATGAAACAACACAATCACCCAAGAAAAACACAAAATTTGTTGTGCTTTTTCTATCATCCATATCTTCCGCATAATCATTATCATAAAATCTTATAAGGTTAAAATCATCAGAAGAAGATTAAAATAGCCATGCGTCAATCGTACCTTTTAGGTAACAAAGAATTCTTCTAGCAACCTTCAAGTGAGTGGAGGTAGGAGCTTCTATAAAGCGACTTACTAGTCCAATTGCAAAGAGTATATCTAGTCTCGTACAGGTCAAGTACCTCAAACTTCCCATGAGACTTTTGAAAAGAGTGGAGTCCACCTTTTCACCATCATCAAACTTTGACAATTTTGTTCCACTTTCCATTGGGGTGTTCACGGGGTTACGATTGAACATGTTGAATTTCTTCAAAATATCCTTTGTATGGACTTCTTGAGATATGAAGATGCCTTCCGCCATTTGCTTCACCTTTAGGCCCAAGTAATATGACATGAGCCCTATGTCCGTCATCTCGAACTTAAGGGACATAGCTTTCTTGAAAGCTTCAAACAAGACTAGGTTGTTACCCATTAGAATAAGATCATCATCATAAAGACAAATAAGTAAAATATATCCATTAGTATGAACTTTAATATAAAGAGCATATTCATGGAGACAACGAGTAAATCCATTGTCTTGAAAATACTTGTCGATGTGACTATTCCACGCTCGTGGTGCTTGCTTTAATCCATATAAAGCTTTCTTCAGCTTCAACACTTTATCTTCGTGATTCTTAACCACAAAGTCCAATGGTTTCTCAACATAGACTTCCTCTTCAAGATATCCATTCAAGAATACTGATTTGACATCTAATTAATGGATTTTCCACTTTATTTGCGCCGCCAAAGAGATTAGCAGATGAATCATCTCTATGCGGGCAACAAGTGCATAGACTTCCTCATAGTCACTGTCATACCTTTTCTTGTAGCCTTTAGACATAAGTCTTGCCTTGTATCTTTCCACCTCTCCATGAACATTCTTCTTCTCTTTGTATACCCATTTGACTCTAATTACTTGATGACCCTTGGGAAGAGTTGTTAACTCCCAAGTGTTGTTCTTCTATGTTGACTGGATTTCCTCCTCCATGGCTTGTCTCCACCTTTTGTCTATAACAGCTTCATCAAAATTCATTGGTTCACTATCAGCATAGAGACAACACAAAAAATCAAAATTAGTAACTTCTTGTGTCTCATCATAGAGATCTTGGATGCTCCTCATCCTAATGGCCTTTCACTTAAACTCTTTTGAGAAGAAGGAGATGCAACATTTTCTGGTGAAGGAGGTGGGGTTGCATCCTATGTAGGTGCCATAGACTCCTGTTCTTCTTCATCTCCAAAGTATGAAAGAAAATCATATGTTCTTTCTTCCTAAGCCTCTTGGCCCTTCCAATTCCATGCCGCTTCTTCATCAAATTCAACATCACAACTCACCATAACCTTGTTGTTGCTTGGGTTGTATAATTTATAGACTTTTAAACTTGTGTCATAGCCAACAAACACATACTTGGCACTTTGATCGTCAAGTTTTGCTCTCCCTTGATGTGGAACATGAGCATAGGCTATGCTCCCAAAGATTCTCAAGTGCTTAACACATGGCTTTCTCCCGCTCCATGCTTCTTGAGGAGTTTTATCTCTCACATTTTTTGTTGGAGACCTGTTGCTCAAGTAAACTGCAAAAGAAACATCCTTGGCCCAAAATTATTTTGGTAGATTTTTAGCTTTCAACATACATCTAGCCATATTAAGAATTGTTTTATTTATTCTTTCTGCAACTCCATTTTGTTGGGGAAAGTAAGGTACCTTTAGAAGGAGATGAATTCCATGAGATTGACAAAAGTCATTAAATTCATTTAAATGAATTCGCCTCCTCTATCGGACCTTAAGGCTTTTATTTCATAGCCGCTCTCTTTTTCTACAAGTGCTTTGAAATTTTTAAAAGCAACAAAAGCTTTTGATTTTTGCTTCAAGAAGTATACCCAAGTCTTTCTACTGAAATCATCAATAAAGAGCAAGAAATATTTATTTTTACCAAAAGAAGATAGATCGATTGGACCACACACATCGGTGTGAACAAGATGAAGTGGATTGGTTGCTCTTAATGTGGTCTCCTTCAAAAAACTCCTCCTTGCATATTTTCCAAGAAGACAAGCTTCACACAACTGATTGGGATGGTTGATTAACGAAATCCCATCAACCATGTTCTTGTGTCCCATTGATTTGAGTGCTTCAAAATTTAAGTGCCTAAATCACATGTGCCAACACCATGATTCTTCTTATACATTAGCCTTCAAACACTTTGCATTAATGGTATTAAGATTCAAGGAAAACAATCTATTCTTTGCCATATGCACTTTAGCAATTAAATTGTTACTTGAATCTCTAAGCCAAAGATGCATATTTTTCATATGAATATCATATCCTTTTTTAAGAAGTTGTCCCAAACTCAAAATATTACTTTTCAGTTTTGGCACATAATAAACCTCGCTAATCAATTTGTGACCACCATCTTTACAGGAGATTAGAATCGTACTTATTCCTTCAATTTGAATCTTTGAGGTATCTCCAAAAGACACATTACCTTTCACCATCTTCTCCATATCCACAAATTTGTCTTTGTATCCGCACATATGGTTACTTGCTCCATTATCAAGATACCATGAACTACAATCATCTATATCATCTTCTTTGAGTGCCATTAACAATGTTGAGTCATTTTCTTCTTTATTGTTGTCAACAAGGTTAGCTTTCTCTTCAACATTACTACAACATTCCCAAGAGTAATGTCCTAATTTATGATAGTTGTAGCACTCAATTTTAGATTTGTCATACCTCATTTCATTGGTACCTTGATAAGCTCCACGTCCTCTTCCTCCTTGTTGTCCACAACCACGACCTCTAAATATATTGTGATTTTTATTTTCATTGTTGAATGTGTTAACATAACTCCTTCCTCTTCCATGACCTCCACGACCGCCGCAGCCTTGCCATTGTCCATTTTCTCTATAACTTTTTTCACCTCCAAAATCTTTGAAGGATGCCTGAGTTTTAAGAAGTTGCTCCAGTGGCTCTTCTTTTCTCCTTTTCATCTTTTCTTCATGGGCTTATAAAGAACCTTATAATTGCTCTACCGTCATAGAGTCTAAATCTTTAGACTCCTCAATTGTACACACCACATAATCAAATTTAGGTGTTAAAGAGCAAAGGATCTTTTCTACCATACGCACATCATATATTTCCTCCCCGTACCCTCTTGGTTGATTTACAATAGCCATCACTTTTGAACAGAAATCCGAAATGGATTCAGATTCTTTCATTTTTAAAACTTCAAAATCAGCCCTTAGAGTTTGAAGTTTTACCTTCTTCAACTTATCAACTCCCTGGAGAGAATTTTGTAAAATCTCCCAAGTTTCCTTCGAGGTGGTTGCATCAGCCACCTTCTCAAACATACCATCATCCAGACATTGGTGGATGAGAGTGAGGGTCGGTTGACCTTTCTTCCTTGTCTTTATCAAGACATCTTTCTCATTTTGAGACAGAGTCTCCTCATTGACGGGTTTTGTATACCCTTTGTCAACAATATCCCAAACATCTTGAGAGCCAAGAATGGTTTTCATTCGTATACACTATTTTTAATAATTTCTTTCGTGAGATGGGGGTATTGAAAACACAGTGGACTATTATTTGCCCTGGCTTTGATACCACGTAGTTGGGAAAATCAATATTCCTGCTGTAACACCCCGTACTTTATAACCTCACTTGATACCTTGGGATCATATCTACATAGGTGTTGAGATGCCATGCATATGTGTTTTATAGTGTTATTGGTGAAACATTTGATATCGGACTTAACATGTGCGATTAGATCGTCGTAGGAGGTGTGTTGTGATTTCATGGAGCATTTGGGTAAGAACTCGTACATATTCTAACCTCATTTGGTGACTTTAAGTCATGTTTACTTGATGGTTAAGATCACTAAGTAAGTATTTTGTAATGTTTGGATAAAGGATTGGACGATACGTAAACGTCGGATTAGTGGCCGGAAATTTCAGCAAAATGCTGAAACTTGCGCCACTACCCTGTTTCAGGGGTGTGGCGCAAGCCACCAGCCTGCATAAACTTCAGAGCAGGCCCAATTCTTGCGCCACTACCCTGTTTCAGGGGGTGTGGCGCAAGGAACAAAAACTAGGCCTTTCCGGAGTCGTTTCGTAACGCAATTCTACGACGATTTCTAGATGGTTTCTTTTGATTCTTTGGAGTTATTTGAGAATTGATAAAGATTCAAACACTTCAATACACTCCTACATACTCCTACATGATCAAATCACGAAAGGTGAATAGTGATCCAAAATGTCCAATGAAACCAAGGGCGACTAGAATGCCTATTTTTGCGATCGAAAGGACGAATGAGAATCTTTTAAGGGAATATTGTCGTGACCTTATGGAATTATATAAACATGAGAGATATGGTTAATAATGCATGAAACTTGTTGGGTTAAATGGATATGTCTTCTTGGGCCAAATTAAGGCCCAAAAGTGGAAGAAATCCATGGCCCAAATGGGTCAAAAGACCCATTCTTCCATTTGACCTTCTAGACATATTATTAAATGCCAAGAATTGGCTAAGGACAACATGAGAGGCCTATATAAAGAGGCAAATCAGATTTTTATTATACAAGACCTCTCATGCCTTTAACACATTTTTCTCAACATTTCTCATTTCCAAACCCTAAAGCAAAATAATTCCTTGGGACTTCTTGGACAAGATCAACATATTCCAAGCCTTGGTAAGTATTTATTTTCATGGATTAATATCTTATATGCATAAAAGAATATGTATATCATGTTGGTTGTGCTTGGAAAAGTTGGTCATGGTACTTGGTGATTTTGTATGAGATTTGTGGTATATGGAATTCAAGTGTGAATTAGGCCTTGTGCCTTTGATGAAAAAGCATGGTATGGACAAAATATGAACATGTATGGTGTTATTTTTGGCATTAAATTTGTTCTTGGCTAAAAGTGGAAATTATGGGATTTTGGCCGATATGTGTTATGAGTTGAATTAAGGTGCTTTGAAGGATTATTTGTGATGTGTTATGGATAAGAAAGTGTAAAGGAGAAGTATTGTGGTGAAATGTATTGATTTTCATGTATTGGTCAATGTTGGGAATTTTATGGAATTTTTGGAAGAATGGTATATCAATAGTTTTGTCGAAGGAAAATGACATGTTTAAAGGCAAACATGAAATTCATTGACATTGTATGCATTTGTAAAGTAATTCGTAGTTAACGTGAATTCGTTATGTATGTATGTTGTAGAGTGAAGGAGAGGGATCATTGTATACGCATCGAAGGTTGTCTATTCGTATTGTGAATCCAAGGTATGTAAGGTTACTTTGTCCGTATCTTTCTACGGCCAATAGTGTTCACATTGACATTTCTCTAGTTCTATTCCGAAATGTACTAAGGTATCCCATATGCACTTAGCCATGGTCATTGTCATATATTTCCTACTCATTGAACAATTGTGAATCTCATTTCTCATATTCATGGTTAATGTTCCGAAAGGTCAAATAAGGCTATGTTCCAATATTCCAATAGTGCCTATACTTGTGTCTCTTGTTCATGGATTATTGTCCAATGGTTCCAATGGTATCATGGTGCTAGTTATGTTATATTTCTCATTGATATTTGTTCACATGTTCTTCACTCATTGGTCAATGATTCAAAGTTTCCAACAATGTTATGTTCCAAAGTTCCAAAGTGATGTTATGACTATCCAAGTATCAATCTCAAAGTAAAGATCAAAGTAATGCAAATGTGGTCAATGATCAAGTACGGGTGGCAAGTCTAGGGGCGTAAGCCTAGCTCGACTCGATCCCGAGGTTTGGATTTATGGGTGGCAAGTCTAGGGGCGTAAGCCTAGCTCGACTCGATCCCGATGCATTGATGTATGGGTGGCAAGTCTAGGGGCACAAGCCTAGCTCGACTCGATCCCTACACAATGATATGATATGAAAGACCCACTGATCAGTCGGGGCCCGGGTACATTGTGATATGTAATGACATGTGAGCATTGAGATAAAGAAAGTAATGAAAATAATGAAAGCAATCCACATGGTTTCCAAAGCGTAACATGGTGACTTATTCACATTGATTATTCATATGTTTTGAGTTCATTGAAATATTCATGTGTTGTACAGTTTCATCTGAGCCTTGCATACTCAGTACTTATTTCATACTGACCCCTCTCGGGGAATTTACCTTACTTGCTGCAGGCGCAGGTCCCAGTAGGCCTCCTCAGTAGATTGCCAGTGTTAGCGGCTCTTTGGTGAGCTCCAGCTCATTCGGGGCTTCTCCGAGTCAGAGTGTATATATGTTTTGGTATTGTACATAATATGTAAAGCGGGGACTTGTCCCGACTTATGGTTTATTTTGGTCAATGCTCTTGTTAGAGGCTTTTGTAGACCGATGTGGGTGTAATAGTGTAAAAGACACAGACACATGTTGTTTTGACTGGATGGCCTCAACGGCCAAGTTTCATATGCATGCCTAAATATGTCCCATGTTCTCCTTTATTCGTATTTCATAATATTATGCAATGGTGGTTATGAATATGATTGAGCATAGGCAAAGGTTGGTTCTCTCGGGCCTTATCGGCTACGAGTGCCAATCATGTCTCGATGGGATTCGGGGCGTGACAAAAGTGGTATCATAGCAAGTTGGTCTAAGGATGTCTACAAAGCCGTGTCTGAGTAGAGTCTTACTTATCGATGTGTTGTGCACCACATTTATAAGTAGGAGGCTACGGGACATTTAGGATGTTGTTTCTTTCCTTCATTCTAGATCGTGCAATAGAGCCAATGTTGTCAGTTGCACTGTGTCTGATCTTGGTAATTGTTTTTCTTTGGTATAGTCAAAATGCCGAACACTAGAAGAGGAAGAGGAAAAGGTAAAAGTAAGCTGATAGATAGAATTGCTGGTAAAGGAGCAAGTAGACCACCACCTGAGCAAGTTGATCAAGGTGGGGCTGAAACTGAGTTCGCAACGCGAGCTTCTTCTACTTCTTCAGCTCCAGAAGAACCGAGAAGAAGGGAAGTGCCCGTGGAACCACCGACAAATGCCACAGATCAGGATCTTAGGAATGCTGTACAGATGTTGACACAGTTAGTGGCGGTACAAAGCCAGGGAAGAGCTGGTGCAATGGCACATGATGATGATGCGGCTAGAATGGCAAGTCGCAGAACACAGGATTTCTTGAAACTGGACCCTCCTATATTCACAGGGGCAGATCCAAAAGCAAATCCACAGGACTTCGTGGATCAAATTCAGAGGGCATTGGAAGTTATGCATGTGACAGGGGTAGAGACAGTTGAACTTGCTGCATACAGGTTGAAGAGAGAGGCAATATTGTGGTATGAGGATTGGAAGAAATCCCGTGACATTGGTGCAGATCCACCTACTTGGGAAGAGTTTAAAGTGGCTTTCCTCGATCATTATCTTCCATATGAGGTTCGGGAAGCACGTGCAGATCAGTTCCTAAATTTGCATCAAGGAAATTTGAGCGTCCGAGAATATAGCTTGCAATTTAATTCCTTGTCCCGCTATGCGCCAAATGTTGTGGCTACGATGACAGACAGGGTCCATAGATACGTGGACAGACTAGAGCCATATTTGGTAAGAGATTGCACTATTGCGGCCTTGAATAGGGACATGGACATTGCTCGTATACAAGCCTTCGCCCAGAAAATGGAGGATCAGAGACAAAGACGCAGGGTACATGAATTTGATAGGGGACAGTCCAAAAGGGCTAGACCTATGGGACCACCTATGATGTCCCAAGGAGGATCTAGGCCCCGCATGTTTCCTAGACCACCTAGACCGTCATTCTCTTATTCCACAGGGAGTGCTTATTCTCAGTCTCGAGGGTTTCGAGGTGGTCCAGCTGGACAGAGTAGTGGGGGTCATGGATCACAGTCAGCAGGTTTTTCTCGTCAGCTGTGTCAGCACTGCGGGCGTATGCACACCGGTCCATGTCGGACAGGGACGAATGCCTACTTTTGGTGTGGTATGCCGGGACATATAGCGAGAGAATGTCCACAGCGGAGCATGGGTGGTATAGCACGACCAGCTGGGTCGGCTGTTGCGTCTTCAGCATCGGTTCCTTCACAGGGCCGAGGGGTGCAGCCTATTGGCCGAGGCAGAGGTGCCAGTGGAGGAGCCAGTACTAGCGGGGTTCAGAATCGCACTTATGCTTTGGTGGACCGCCAGAATTCAGAGGCTTCCCCAGATGTTGTCACAGGTACATTATCCATATTCTCACATAATGTATATGCACTAATTGACCCAGGTTCTACATTTTTCTATGTTACTCCATTGGTTGCTGCGAAATTTGCAAAGGCACTGGAATTATTAATTAAATCAATTGAAGTGTCTACACCGGTTGGTGAATATATTGTTGCAAAGAGAGTATATCGTAACTGTGTGGTAACAGTGTGTGGACATGATACGTTGGCCGATCTTATTGAACTTGACATGGTGGATTTTGATGTCATAATGGGGATGGATTGGTTGGCTTCTTGTTATGCTACGGTAGATTGCCGGGCCAAGAAGGTGCAATTTTGTTTTCCGCAGGAGAATGTTCTTGAATGGCAGGGTAATGTAGGGTCACCACGAGGGAGATTTATTTCCTATTTGAAAGCCAGAAAAATGATTGCCAAGGGATACGTATGTCATTTGGTACGAGTGAAAGATAATGATGTGGAACCATTAACTCCACAGTTAGTATCGGTAGTCAATGAATTTCTTGATGTATTTCCAGAGGATCTTCCAGGTTTGCCCCCAGAACGAGAAGTGGAATTCGGTATTGATGTGATTCCAGGCACTCAGCCCATTTCTATTCCTCCATATAGAATGGCTCCAGCGGAACTGCGTGAATTGAAGGAGCAGTTGAAAGATTTGCTGGATAAAGGCTTCATTAGGCCTAGTATGTCCCCGTGGGGTGCACCGGTATTATTTGTGCGAAAGAAAGATGGCACCTTGAGAATGTGCATCGACTATCGGCAACTGAATAAAGTAACGATCAAGAACAAATATCCTCTCCCTCGTATTGATGATTTGTTTGATCAGTTACAGGGTGCCAGGTGTTTTTCAAAAATTGACTTGAGGTCGGGTTACCATCAGGTCAGAGTTAAAGAGGAGGATGTACCCAAGACAGCTTTCCGAACACGGTATGGCCATTATGAATTTTTAGTTATGTCATTTGGGCTAACAAATGCACCGGCTGTGTTTATGGATTTGATGAACAGGGTGTTTAAGCCATTCCTAGACGTGTTCGTGACAGTATTTATAGATGACATTCTTGTTTATTCAAGATCATCAGAAGACCATGCTTATCACTTACGGCAAGTGTTGCAAATTCTCCGTGAGCGTAAGTTGTATGCAAAATTCTCCAAATGTGAGTTTTGGTTGAAATCAGTCGCGTTCTTGGGTCACATTGTATCAGATGAAGGCATACAGGTTGATACCCAAAAGATTGAAGCAGTGAAAAACTGGCCAAGACCTACGACACCCACAGAGATTCACAGTTTTCTGGGTCTGGCAGGTTATTACCGAAGATTTGTAGAAGGGTTTGCTTCTATTGCAGCACCATTGACAAAGTTAACTCACAAGGCAATTAAATTTCAATGGAATGACGCATGTGAAAGAGGTTTCCAAAAATTGAAAGATAAGTTGACTTCTACACCAGTGTTAGTTCTTCTTGAAGGCACAGAGGGCTATGCAGTGTATTGTGATGCTTTCGGGATTGGTCTCGGATGTGTGTTGATGCAGCATGGTAGGGTGATCGCATATGCCTCACGACAGTTGCGGCCACATGAGAAAAACTATCCCACACATGATCTTGAATTGGCAGCAGTAGTTTTTGCTTTAAAGATATGGCGTCATTATTTATATGGGGTTCATGTTGACATCTATACGGATCACAAAAGCTTGCAATATCTTTTTAAGCAGAAGGAACTCAATTTGAGGCAACGAAGGTGGTTAGAGCTTTTAAAAGATTATGACATTGATATTCTTTATCACCCAGGCAAAGCAAATGTCGTAGCTAATGCATTGAGCCGTAAGGCAGTCAAAAGCACTAGTGGTCAGTTGAATGAAAAGCGTGAGATAATCAAAGATTTGAATCAATTAGCCAGCTTGGGAGTTCGCCTTATTAAAACTTCAGATGATAGAGTTATAGTGCAGAATGCCGCAGAATCCTCCTTGATAGCTGAAGTGAAAGAGAAACAGTATGCGGATTCTATTTTATTACAGCTAAAGGAGAATGTGCAGCAGAATTTGACCAAGGCATTTGAGATTACACCGGAAGGGGTGCTTCAATGTCAAGGGAGAATATGTGTACCAGATGTAGATCAGCTGAGGACACGAATAATGACAGAGGCGCACCATTCGCGCTATTCCATTCATCCGGATGCTACTAAAATGTACCATGAATTGAAAGAGGTGTATTGGTGGGGCAACATGAAAAAGAACATTGCAGAATTTGTCGCGCAGTGCCCAAATTGTCAACAAGTGAAAGTGGAACATCAGAAACCGGGAGGTTACATGCAATGTATCAATCTTCCAGTCTGTAAGTGGGATATGATTAATATGGATTTTATTACGGGCTTGCCTCGTACATTGCGGAAGTTTGATTCCATATGGGTCATAGTGGACCGACTTACCAAGTCGGCGCATTTTCTACCTGTCAAGACGACCTATACAGCCGAGGATTATGCGAAGTTGTATGTGAAAGAGATAGTACGATTGCATGGTATTCCACTTTCGATCATATCAGACAGAGGAGCACAGTTCACAACACACTTTTGGAAATCTTTTCAGCGGAGTTTGGGTACTCAAGTGAATTTGAGTACGGCTTTCCATCCTCAGACTGATGGACAAGCCGAACGTACTATTTAGACACTTGAAGATATGCTACGAGCATGTACGTTGGATTTTCAAGGCAGTTGGGATGACCATTTGCCTCTTATTGAATTTGCTTATAACAACAGCTATCATTCAAGTATTCAGATGGCACCTTATGAAGCTTTGTACGGAAGAAAATGTAGATAACCAATTGGGTGGTTTGAAGCAGGTGAAACTGCTTTACTTGGGCCGGATATGGTGCACCAGGCTATGGAGAAAGTCAAAGTGATCCAACAGCGATTACAAACGGCTCAAAGTCGTCACAAGTCATATGCCGATATTAGAAGAAGAGGGCTTGAATTTGCCATAGGTGATTGGGTGTTTTTAAAGGTGTCACCAATGAAAGGGGTAATGCGGTTCAGAAAGAAAGGAAAATTGAGTCCACGTTACATAGGCCCCTATGAAGTTATTAGAAGATTTGGGCAAGTCGCATATGAATTAGCCTTACCTCAAGAACTTTCCTCAGTCCATCCGGTCTTTCATGTGTCGATGCTTCGGAAATGCATAGGAGATCCGTCTCGTATTGTTCCCGTAGAGGATGTTCAAGTTACAGAGGATCTCACTTATGAAGAAGTGCCCATTGCTATCCTAGATCGACAAGTAAAGAGATTGAGAAATAAAGACATAGCATCCGTAAAAGTCCTTTGGAGAAATCAACAAGTAGAGGAGATCACATGGGAAGCGGAAGAAATGATGAAATCAAAGTATCCCCACTTATTTCAAATGGACCAAGAAGTACACAGTGCGGAGGTGGAACAATGACAAGTAAGTATTTAAAAGCATTATGTGAATGTGTATAGGTATGTTAAAGTAAAGATGCATTTGTTGTATATACGACACTGTTGTTAACATTCGAGGACGAATATTTCTAAGGGGGGAAGAATGTAACACCCCGTACTTTATAACCTCACTTGATACCTTGGGATCATATCTACATAGGTGTTGAGATGCCATGCATATGTATTTTATAGTATTATTGGTGAAACATTTGATATCGGACTTAACATGTGTGATTAGATCGTCGTAGGAGGTGTGTTGTGATTTCATGGAGCATTTGGGTAAGAACTCGTACATATTCTAACCTCATTTGGTGACTTTAAGTCATGTTTACTTGATGGTTAAGATCACTAAGTAAGTATTTTGTAATGTTTGGATAAAGGATTGGACGATACGTAAACGTCGGATTAGTGGCCGGAAATTTCAGCAAAATGCTGAAACTTGCGCCACTACCCTGTTTCAGGGGTGTGGCGCAAGCCACCAGCCTGCATAAACTTCAGAGCAGGCCCAATTCTTGCGCCACTACCCTGTTTCAGGGGGTGTGGCGCAAGGAACAAAAACTAGGCCTTTCCGGAGTCGTTTCGTAACGCAATTCTACGACGATTTCTAGATGGTTTCTTTTGATTCTTTGGAGTTATTTGAGCATTGATAAAGATTCAAACACTTCAATACACTCCTACATACTCCTACATGATCAAATCACGAAAGGTGAATAGTGATCCAAAATGTCCAATGAAACCAAGGGCGACTAGAATGCCTATTTTTGCGATCGAAAGGACGAATGAGAATCTTTTAAGGGAATATTGTCGTGACCTTATGGAATTATATAAACATGAGAGATATGGTTAATAATGCATGAAACTTGTTGGGTTAAATGGATATGTCTTCTTGGGCCAAATTAAGGCCCAAAAGTGGAAGAAATCCATGGCCCAAATGGGTCAAAAGACCCATTCTTCCATTTGACCTTCTAGACATATTATTAAATGCCAAGAATTGGCTAAGGACAACATGAGAGGCCTATATAAAGAGGCAAATCAGATTTTTATCATACAAGACCTCTCATGCCTTTAACACATTTTTCTCAACATTTCTCATTTCCAAACCCTAAAGCAAAATAATTCCTTGGGACTTCTTGGACAAGATCAACATATTCCAAGCCTTGGTAAGTATTTATTTTCATGGATTAATATCTTATATGCATAAAAGAATATGTATATCATGTTGGTTGTGCTTGGAAAAGTTGGTCATGGTACTTGGTGATTTTGTATGAGATTTGTGGTATATGGAATTCAAGTGTGAATTAGGCCTTGTGCCTTTGATGAAAAAGCATGGTATGGACAAAATATGAACATGTATGGTGTTATTTTTGGCATTAAATTTGTTCTTGGCTAAAAGTGGAAATTATGGGATTTTGGCCGATATGTGTTATGAGTTGAATTAAGGTGCTTTGAAGGATTATTTGTGATGTGTTATGGATAAGAAAGTGTAAAGGAGAAGTATTGTGGTGAAATGTATTGATTTTCATGTATTGGTCAATGTTGGGAATTTTATAGAATTTTTGGAAGAATGGTATATCAATAGTTTTGTCGAAGAAAAATGACATGTTTAAAGGCAAACATGAAATTCATTGACATTGTATGCATTTGTAAAGTAATTCGTGGTTAACGTGAATTCGTTATGTATGTATGTTGTAGAGTGAAGGAGAGGGATCATTGTATACGCATCGAAGGTTGTCTATTCGTATTGTGAATCCAAGGTATGTAAGGTTACTTTGTCCGTATCTTTCTACGGCCAATAGTGTTCACATTGACATTTCTCTAGTTCTATTCCGAAATGTACTAAGGTATCCCATATGCACTTAGCCATGGTCATTGTCATATATTTCCTACTCATTGAACAATTGTGAATCTCATTTCTCATATTCATGGTTAATGTTCCGAAAGGTCAAATAAGGCTATGTTCCAATATTCCAATAGTGCCTATACTTGTGTCTCTTGTTCATGGACTATTGTCCAATGGTTCCAATGGTATCATGGTGCTAGTTATGTTATATTTCTCATTGATATTTGTTCACATGTTCTTCACTCATTGGTCAATGATTCAAAGTTTCCAACAATGTTATGTTCCAAAGTTCCAAAGTGATGTTATGACTATCCAAGTATCAATCTCAAAGTAAAGATCAAAGTAATGCAAATGTGGTCAATGATCAAGTACGGGTGGCAAGTCTAGGGGCGTAAGCCTAGCTCGACTCGATCCCGAGGTTTGGATTTATGGGTGGCAAGTCTAGGGGCGTAAGCCTAGCTCGACTCGATCCCGATGCATTGATGTATGGGTGGCAAGTCTAGGGGCACAAGCCTAGCTCGACTCGATCCCTACACAATGATATGATATGAAAGACCCACTGATCAGTCGGGGCCCGGGTACATTGTGATATGTAATGACATGTGAGCATTGAGATAAAGAAAGTAATGAAAATAATGAAAGCAATCCACATGGTTTCCAAAGCGTAACATGGTGACTTATTCACATTGATTATTCATATGTTTTGAGTTCATTGAAATATTCATGTGTTGTACAGTTTCATCTGAGCCTTGCATACTCAGTACTTATTTCATACTGACCCCTCTCGGGGAATTTACCTTACTTGCTGCAGGCGCAGGTCCCAGTAGGCCTCCTCAGTAGATTGCCAGTGTTAGCGGCTCTTTGGTGAGCTCCAGCTCATTCGGGGCTTCTCCGAGTCAGAGTGTATATATGTTTTGGTATTGTACATAATGTGTAAAGCGGGGACTTGTCCCGACTTATGGTTCATTTTGGTCAATGCTCTTGTTAGAGGCTTTTGTAGACCGATGTGGGTGTAATAGTGTAAAAGACACAGACACATGTTGTTTTGACTGGATGGCCTCAACGGCCAAGTTTCATATGTATGCCTATATATGTCCCATGTTCTCCTTTATTCGTATTTCATAATATTATGCAATGGTGGTTATGAATATGATTGAGCATAGGCAAAGGTTGGTTCTCTCGGGCCTTATCGGCTACGAGTGCCAATCATGTCTCGATGGGATTCGGGGCGTGACACCTGCCCAGGATAATATCCACACTAAATAGCAATAACAAGAGAGTAACAACGACACCAAATATTATAACGACGGGGTAAATATAATACCTAAAAAGAGCAATACAATAACACTAATTACAACTTGGTAGTGTGAAAAGACTACTACTCTTATAAAAACAACTATATTCTTTTATTTTACACAACTCACTACAATATTACTCCCACACTATTTTCTCACACACTAAAAAATAGCATGTGGATTACTCTCAGCTCTCTATTGCTTTCTCTCTATTTTTGGTGTACTTAAATTGAGGAGCGAGTGCTTCTATTTATAGTAGAAATCACCTCCTCTCCAACTAATCAGAAAACAAAATAGTTCTGACACATTGCAAGTTGAAGAAAGCAAATTTCAATTGCAAATTGCTCAATTTGCTTTGCTGATCGAAATATTAGGCGCCCACCATATTTCTCACTCTTCCCTCATTAATTTTTCATTCATTTCTTTTTCTATTTTTTCCTTATTTATTATAATATCAAATCCCACACTTCTTCGCCAAGTTGCAGCTTCTTCACCAAGCTGCAAGAAGAGCACTCTTTGTCAAACTACAAATCAAAAGGAGGATGCTTCATATGCTTTTCTCATCACAAGACTCAAGGAAGGTAGATGCCGTACTTAATTGTTATTCGTCAAAGGTTTGAACAAAAAGGTAGATGCACCATGTGTTCCTCGCCAATCATCTAGAAAGAGCTTATCTGGTTGGTCTGATATTGAGAACATTTACGCTATCGTAAAAACCTGGCAAAGGAATTAAATTAGAAGATGAACTTCATGAAGCGTGCAATCTGATGATAAATAGAGTATCACAAGATTTAAGCTGGTACTTCAAAAAATTTATCTGAGAAAATTCAAGAGCTATCTAATTGTGGTTTACACATATGATGTAAATCTGTGAGTTTACTTTCCAATGCAAAAAATCACTCGTGATTTCGATAATCCTAAGTTGAGATAGGAGATTTCTCGGAATGTTGCATAAAGTTGATAAAATCGGTGAATCAAAATTTGAAGTTTGGTTTCAAAAGAAGAACTGGGAAAATCTAAGCAAAATCTGTTTGTGATTTTCACATGAAAACATAGCTTTACGAGTCTACTTTTCAATGCCGCAAACTTCTTGTAATTTTAATATTCCTAAGTTGAGATACGAGACTTTTTGTGAGGCTGCGCAAAACTCATAAAGCTGACAAATCAGAATTGAAGGCTGGCTTTAGAAGAATGCCTGAGTGAATATGGACACAATTTGTACGTGGTTTTCATGTATGATGTAGCTCTGTGGGTCTACTTTCCATCACCACAAGTTGTTCATAATTTAGACACTTCCACGATGCATTATGAATGTTCTTCTACCGACGCTCCAAGCTGCTAGGGAAATTCTGCTAAAGACGAAATAAAGAAAAAAAAGTGACAATAACCAAAGTCTTTCGGTTGTTGTTTAAGCCAAAGTTACCACAATTTAATGTGACAATGATGTCCTTATTTAGGTTCTGAAGGACTCCAATTTGTTTTCGGTAAGGAATCTAGGGGAAAAGTTATTTTCGTAAAGGACTTGGACGTCTAGATGTCAAAGTTGAGCCAAAATCCTAATCCTCTTTGAAGTTAGATAACGCTGTTATTCAATCCTATTGAAACTCAATACAGGCCTAATGCACAAATTCCATGTGGCTTTGATAATTTAGTTTCAAATAGGATTTGAATTCCTAATCAAGAGAAGTACGTTATTCTACCCGATTGCAATTGATTTACATTTGGACTACACTTATTTGCAAAAGTATGCCTGAACGACTTATGAAATAAAGACAATTCATGCACGTAATTGTTTTAGTCAAAATCAGAAGCTACATTATGATGAAAGTGAATTCAAATCACAAGTGCCCGCAACACCTATAACATGATTTCATGTAAAAGTGAAAATATTCAAAGTTTTCAAATTTGCATTTTGAAGGCTAAAATCATACATTGTCTTCAAGATCATGTATACTTCAACACATGTCTTCAAGGTTGAACAAGTCTATACCTCGACAAATTTTGAAGTAGGGGGCATCTGTAGACACATATATTTTATTGAATTAAATTCATTTTAAATTTGAGTTTAATTCATGATCATTCGGGTTGAACAATTAATTTGGACTTTAAAATTAAATTAGTCTGTTTTGTTATTCTAAAGCCCAAAGCTCATTTCATCTTGAGGCAGAGACTTGGGACACGTGTCAAGTGACGTGACATTCCAGTCAAATACAAGGCCAATGAAACGATGCCACACGTTCAAATGATGTCACAATTCAAGTCAAATTCAAGTTCCAGTTAGAAGTTTCCAAGTGTTGAAGGTGACATGTTTTGGCCAATCACAAGAAACTTTATCACATAGTATTTGTGATGAGGTTGATGACTTGATGGACCAATCAGAATGAGGCAGAAGAGTTCACTTACACTTGGACTGCCTACCCCCTACAACTATAAATAGGGGGGTTACATAATTTTCTGGAAGACATTCAGCAGGCATTGGAAAAAGCCATAACAGCAACATCACACAGTTCTTCAAAAGAGTGGTCAATGGAGTTATTCCCAGAGATCAATCCGAAACAACGAAGTGTTGCCTGATATTTTTAGATATCAAACACATCTCAAGGAGGTATGAATCATTCTATATTCAAGAAACATGCTACGTAAGGCCCTCGAATCACAAAAAAACTTAGGAGAGAAGAATCAAGAGAACAACGAAATTGTACTCATAAAATTTATTTATAAAATTATCATTTTTTTCTTTATATATTTTGCTTGCAGTTAATTTTCAGCACCACAAAAATTTATTGCGAACACCAATATCTAAAAAAATAAAATAGAAGAACACGTGAAGTTTACAAGAAGAAATATATTAGTAGTGGCCAAACCTGAGTACAATTGCAAATGCAAATCACGTTGAATCAGGTAACTGAATAAATCAACCTTATAATGTCAAGATTTTAAATCTTTTTACCTTTTTAACCAATACGGCTAAAAAAATGGCTACCCTATTGGCCAATAATTACCTTGGAATAAAAAGAATTCTCTGAACTTCATAAAGTGCAAATGAAAGGTAAGAGAAAGGAGAACTATTCAAGTTAAATAAAATAAGCAATATTGAACACATGCCATGGAACAAATTTTTGTTATGTTATATTTCTTGTATCATTTATTTTTTGTGAACAGCTGTATTTGGTAGACAGGAGGAAACCACAAGGCAATTGGAAAAAAAGTAATTATGTCAACCTAAAGTTATGTCAATATTGTTCAAAAGCTAGCTTATCGAGTTCATTAACACTTCACATTGTTGCAAATATAAACTACATAATCGAAATATATATTGTACACTAGTCAAAGCATAAATTATGAGCCGAAAGCAGAAAATCGTATACATACTTTCACACATACCCCTGAATTCCAAACATAGAGATGGCCGGGTCAAGTTGAAAGGAATGAAACCCTAGAATCCCGATTAAAAATTTATAAAGGAAGTACTATTATTTTCAATTACACAAAAAACATCTCATCTTAAGTGTCTTTTTGGCACAGCTACGATTTGTTTTGTTATGGCATCTCAAGTAGTGAATTTAACTTGCAGATACCTTTTAACTTGTAGAAAAGCATTATAATTTCATTGTGGAATAATTGAATACGACGACAACTTCTTAAATTTGAGATTTAAATTTTATTTAGATATTTTAACTATGATTTGTTATGATTAAGTATCTAAACACAATACAGTGTTCCCAATTAGACACTTACGACTTAATTTTTTGGAAAAACTTTTGTGTGTG